>JAKSZT010054342.1:1966557-2106241 GCA_026826555.1 Tolypeutes matacus | reverse complement strand
ACTAAGGAGATTTTTGCTCCTCAAAGTCACTCCACTTCCAAAAGAATCGCAAAAATGGAAAACAGATATATAAGGTCAGTTTTCTAAATTAAAAACAGAACAAAACCAAAAAAATCTCTAAACTCATATTTTCCTCTATGCCACCTTGTACCATGTGACTATTTAAAATTGAATTCCTTGTTACCAAGGCTTAGACAAAGCCAGATGCAAAAAATGCACACTCTATTGGAAAAGAAAACATATTAATTAGAGCACACAGTTATAAAATTAATACTAATGTTAATACTAATAATATTTATTGAGTGCCAGACATTTCTTCAAGAGCTTTACCTCTATGAGAACATTTTATTCCCCCATATTGTTGAACTATTTTGAAATCTTCCTGTTCTCATAAGCTTTTTCCCAGATCCCATTTATCACAGCTGGAGAATTCTATATAACTCTAAAAAAAAGATATTATTTATAAGTACCCTTATCTACCTTTCTCAAGGAAAAAAAATCAGCATCATTTTTTTATCTTGTTCATGCAAACTAATAGACTGCTTTGTTCAAATTTGTTGAAACTGTTCTCTGGTCTCCATTCTCGGAATTTCTGCTTTTTGTGTTCTACTGTCCCTGGAATACCCATCCCCTGCCGGCAACAATCTCCCAATAAACCGCATGGCATCCCTCCCCTGCTTTTTGCCTAGAAGCGGTTTCTTCAGAGGCTCTCTCCTCTGCTTCACAGCAGTAACAAAGAGAAGTCTTTCGTTCCTTCGGATCACTTTGTTTATTTTAACAATGCCAGAATAACCATATTTTGCTGCTTTTCCTTTCATTGTTTGGAAAGTAGCGAAATAAAGATTCCAACTCAGACTTTCCAGCTCCAGAAGACAACCCACCTCCAACCACAGACAAATAACTTCTTTCATCTCCTTTTCCCTAAACACAAATTCTTAAACACATTACTCTACACCATGTTTGAGAATCTTCACTTTCAAAGTGATTAAGAAAATTATGAAGTTCAAATCACTTCCTTTCTTGCTCCTTTAATTGAAAACATATTATTTTTCCCATTAAAAGCCACATAGTTATTATAATGTATTTATTTTAATATCCATTTATTTAATGTTTAGGTGTTTATGAATGTGTGTAGTTATCTAGCCATCTGGTTGGTACTTTAAAAACTTCCCGCTTCCCTTGAATAGGTTTTCTGTGCACTCTTTAAATGCCAGGCACTGGACTGGCGCCTCCTGGCACGAGCAGAGCATCTGCCCGTTGCTGGTGGCCACATGTATTTGCTGGATTTAAACTGATGTCACCCCATCCAGGAGGCTATACATCAGATGCAAAGGACATCATAAAAAGAAAAAAGTAACTAAGCTGCAGGAAGAGCCTGAAGTTTCACTACTTTATTTATTTATTTTTTATATTTATTATTTCTCCCCACCCCCCTTATTGTTTTGTTTTGTTTTTGTGCTCACTGTCTGCTCTCTGTGTTCTTCTGTGTCTGCTTGTCTTCTCTTGAGGAGGCAGCAGGAACTGATCCTGGGACCTTCCTGAGTGGAGAGAGGTGCTCAATCTCTTGTGCCACCTCAGCTCCCTGGTTTGCTGCGTCTCTTATTGTCTATCCTCTGTGTCTCTTCTTGTTGCGTCATCTTGCTGCGCCAGCCCTCCATGCAGGCAGCACTCCCGCGTGGGCCAGCTCTATACGTGGGCCAGCTCTCCACTTGGGCCAGCTCCCCGCGTGGGCCAGCTCGCCTTTCACCAAGAGACCCTGGGAATCAAACCCTGGTCCTCCTATATGGTAGCCGGGAGCCCAATCGCTTGAGCCACATCCGTTTCCCACTACTTGATGTTTAAAATTAAGGGAAATGTATGTGAATAGTAGTACTTTTAAATTTTAAATATATTACTGTATCATGATTCAGAAGTTTAGAAAAATAATTTTAAATAAAAATAATACTCTGTTTGATGTTAGGGTAACTGTTTGATTTTAAGATAAAAGTTAAAGAGCGTCTGGTTTTATATTAACCACAGCACTTTAACAGGGATGCCATTTCTTTGTGACTGTAACTAGAACAAACTGTCTACATTATACTAAAGTGAGCAATACTATTTTACTATTTTATTATTTGGCTCAGAAATAATAACTAAGGAGTTTATTTCCTGGAAATAAAAACACAACTAAAGCAATTTTGTAGAGTACATAATGGATTTATCCTTTGAGTTATCACTGTTATTTTATCTTATTCCGTTCTATTTTACAATATTTATATGTAATTTTAAAGATTTATCATTCTTCTATCCATCTGCTAGCTAGTTGTCTAACATAAAATTAGCATGTTCAGAAATGAAAATTGCAATAAAATGATCTAATATTCCTTTGCTGCAAAATCTACTGAAAGAACATTTATCAGCTCATCTCTCTGTGTGTACATTTAAAAAATTAAAAAGCTAGTGATATGATCTCTACAAATCTGGTCTATTGGCACAAGATTTACTATAATGAAAATGTAGCATTTAAGAATTATCATTCTGAGAATGGCATCCAATTTTTATTAAAACCTCTAGTTATTTTGAAGCTTTTCAGTAATGAGAGAGTCATAGTAAATATTCCCACATTTTTTTCTAAAGCAGGAAATTATGTTAATGTTATTAAAATCAATATTTCATCTGAACTCACAAAGGAAAATCTCAAAATTTAAAGAAATATCAATAAGCACCCTAAATTTAATTGAAATAAAACTTGCTAATTATTATTACATAATTATAAACATACTGGATGGCATTATTAAATATTTTTAAGTGCTGTATCCTTAATTGATTAAATGAGTTTACAAAAAACATGTAATAAAATTTAGTAGTTTTTACTAATAGAGTTAAAATAGTAGAAGGAAAAGTTATTTTCTTAACATGTTGCCTGGAGTTAGCCAAAGTACAATGTCTGCAGCTGCCTCTCCAGTTTAGAGGGAGCCCTCACTCGTACACAAACTGCAAGTGCTGGAAGTTCCCAAAGCTACCTTCAGGTTCAAAACTTGCTGAGTGCTATTATACTCACAGTGATAGATCAAAATGTGCCAAGGGAGTAAGTGCAGAGGGCAAAGCCCAGAAGGATTCCAAACACGTTCAGAATTTCCAGTATCTTCTCCCAAGCCTCAGGATTTGTTACTCTCCTAACATTCACATGTGACAATAAACGTGGAGTATTGCCCAGCAGAGAAGCTCACCCAAGCTTAGCTCTCCAGAGAAGAGACATTCTTTTGTCTCTGTCAAATTAATAGATAAAAATTCTATTAGGGAAAATATATTTCATTAAAATAAGGAATAAAACAATGATTCTGTGACTGTAACAATCAAGTTTTGCTTATACATTTCTGACCACTGCACTCAAACATGGAATATAAACAAGATATTTAATTATGCATCAGAAGCAGGGACATTATGAATACAGTCTTTGACTGATATTTTAAAAATACAAAAAAATAAAAATAAACTGACCTTCTCAAGGGATTTTACCATAAAGTGAAGCTAGGTGTTAGTTTCTTGGTATTAAGAATTTTGCAAAACTAAGAATTTAGGGTGATTATGTGCGATTTTGCTTACATATATTATTGTATTATATCTTTTAAAAAATTCTATATAGAAAAATATCACATTTTACTAAATGGCAGATTTTAGATTTAACAGAGTGCTCGCATTATTCCCACTTTAACAATATGATCTTAAGATTGCATTTTGCATAGAATAAAATTAAATAAATGAATGTATGAATTAATGAATAAACGGTATCTTGGTAAGATACAATATCATATTATCCATGTGCATATTTGTGGAATTTATAAAGAGGCTTTGTGTTAACACTCATAGAGAAAATAATAAATGCGATTGGTTTTGTCAAAGACAACAAGAGAGGCATTCCATCAGTATACTGCTGTCCAGTGGAAATTACTTTTCTGTCAGGGATTACATTCAAACTATTTCACTACCTGCAGGCGTGGATACTGAAAACAGACAGTGGCAATAAAGCTGGAGGTGAGTTCTGGAACTCTTTCCAGATCAAGTTGAGGGGAACTCCACAAGGTCCATGGGGAGGGACCGAAGTGATTGGGTTTTGGGGAGATGGTGATTGCCCATTAAAATAGGGTTCTCCAGTTTTTCTTGACCTTTAAAGTTCCCTTGTCTACAATAAATATTAGAAAATTGCTCCAGGTGTTCTCTTAGGATCCTAAAAGAACACGATGCAATCTTGATATTAGCTCTTTTGAATCAGGGAAAGTTGTCCGTTGCCAACTTTCTTTGGTATTCTAGGAAAAATAGTTACCTATATGGAAACAGTCCAAACTCTTTCCTAGGATTGTATCAATATCAGAAAAGATCCGTTAGAGGATAAGTTTAACAAGTATTTTATGCGATATAATATAGGTAAGTGAATTAATACACATAATAAACATGAGAATTTTGTATTATTAACATGTAATTTTGCACATAAAATGTTCACCCTATTTTTAAGAGGATTTTTAAATTTGTCATTTTTCAATTATAGTGAGACTATGTTCCTTATTTGAAGGTGGCAGTCAATTTAATTCATTCTTGCTAGCAATTTATAAAAATAGACCTGCAATTATCTAAGATGGTTTAAACTAATATTCTTCAGAGTTTTTTCTCATTACAGACACGGTTGAACAGATTTTACTTACATATTTCAAGAGAGTAAATTTTCATATCATTATTAAATGTGGCTCCAAAACCTCAAGAACTCAGTACTAAAGATAACTATTTTAATTTTGCAGGAAGAGAGAATAATAATGAAAAGGCACTGCAAAGAATATCTAACAACTTTTTAAATCATTATTTAGCCTTAGCACAGAATTCATTAAATCTATTAAAAGTATTTGATTTCTAGTATTAGAATATTGGGGGGAAATTATATGCCCTTCTCTTAAAATGGAAAAAGTTACAATTAAATATATGAATATGAATTTTGAATAAATGTCATGTTCTTTTTAACCAGGTTTTTTTTAATTACACAGAAGTAAATTCATTTCATTAAAATTGTCTATAAATCATAATTTTGTAATCTATTTATATAGTTAAATAATTTAAAATATCTATGATATATATTGTTATGATTAAAATCCTAATAATAAAAAACATGCTGATCTAAAAATGAAAGTGTATTTAATATTATTTGAGTATTATTAAACTATATTTGCCACTTAACATTTCTATAATAATATAGTTTATTTCCTTTCTGGAAAGTCTTTATCCCTGCCCTCAGTCTCCCCCCTACCCTATAATTTGTGAATATATTTATTTCTATTAGGGAAATTTAACATGTAAATTTCTAGTTGTAACAGATACATTTGCTCTTATTTTAAAATATTGCTTTATATTTTCTATTTGCTATGTTTTTTCCTCCCCTTATTTTTTGAACATTACTATGTTTAGCTGTACTTACTTTTCCCCTGTTCTTTATATTTACTAGTGGTTTAGAAATAGTGCGTCCTATTTTATCTTTAAATTTTAGTAACATTTAAACACATTTTTTCTATCAACATTCAGATTTTATCCTTAACCATAAACTCTATTCTCCGAATGGAAGAAGGTACTGTGCTTCCTCCTGTTCTAAATGGTGATTATACTGTTTTGTTTAATGTGGGCATAAAATGCACACTCATACTCATTTTATATAGGGACACATGTATGCACACATTTTAAAGTTTGCCGACACTTTTTTGGAGCCATTTTCAACAGCTTCCTAAAGTTTCACAATTGTTTACTTTTTTTCCCCCTTTTCTTTTCTCCTCATCACACTTCTCATACCCAATCCTTCCTCATTCCTGAATTCATTAATTTATTTCCAGTTTGTTTGTTGGGATATAGTCACAATTAGATTTTCATAAAGAGTGCATGGTAAGCTTTATGAGACTTTAGTATTTGAAATTATCTTGTTATATCAAACACTGGCTTGGGAAAGTAGTTATTTTATGTACAAATTAGGCCCCTGACAATTTTGAACTATGTTCCCTTTTTAAAAGAGCATCCAGGTGATCAGAGTGCAGTCTGTGGGCAATGCAGCTGGTATTCCTTTGTAGATGACCTATTGACCTCTTTGCTCGTTCTTTCCAGGAGGCCTGAAAGTTCACTGATATGTAACCAGGTACAGGTGCTTCTCCTCTTAGGTTGTGGTAGATCAAATCATGCTCCCCACAAAGACATGTTCGAGTTCTAGCCCCCAGTCCTGAGGGGTGAACTCATTTGTAAGTAAGACCTTTGAAGAAGCTAAGGCCGAGCTGAATGAGGGCCCTCCTTACTCAAATATTACTCAAGTCCTTCTACGCAGAGAGACTCTGGATGCCGTCGGGCAGTCAAAGCCAGAGGAGGAGAGGGAGGCGGTCAGCGATGGAGACTGAGAGCCAGGGAACAAAAAGCCCGCTGGCAAGCCGGCACCTGAGAGCCACAGACGCCAGGAGAAAGCAAGTCCTGCTGGCTCCTGGATTTTGGACTTCTCATCTCCAAACTGTGAGTCAATAAATTACCCTTGTTCACAACAAGCCTGTGATAGTTGTCATGGCAGCTCTGGCAAACCAAAGCGTAGTTATCCTTTTTCTTTATCTCCAATTTCACTTTTTTATTTTTTAACAATTTGATTTTCTTATTCTCCTGCTGGTGTTAGATTAGCTTTATCAGTCAATAAACTACATATGTCTTAGTTCTCTTCTATATTTCTTATCTGTACTTTTTAACAGTGTTTTTACTCAGTTTTCCAACTTCATCCAAACTGCCAATAATGTAACTTAAAGATAGCTTGTTATGTTTTCTTTTAATCATTGTGATGGCCTATCATTGAGTTTATTAATTATAGTTCTTTAAAAAAATTTTTTTCTGTTTGTCAGAAAAGAACTCTTTGTTCATTCAATACTGTTTCATACTTTATCTTAAAATTTTAAAGACTGTTGATTTTTCTCACATGTATGCCTGAGATTTACATTGTATGATGCTTGTAGCTGGAATGTGCTTCCTCCTTTCTGGAAGTGAGTGAAGTTTTTGAGTACAGGAGTCTGGGATCTAGTGCTCATGAAATGTGAGGGATGGGCAGGGCTTGATATTTATCTTGTGAACTTGGGTACAAGAGATGTTACAACTTCTACGTAGCAAAAAACATAGAAAAATTTAAATACACAGGCCTAGGAAAATATATCCATATGAATGTTCAAAGCACAAATATTCATCTTTGAGAGAACTTAACACATCAATAAGAAATAAGAAATAAGAAAATAATGGGCAAAATAAATAATCGACAATTTAGAGAAGAAAATATCAAAAACATTCACTTGGGATTAGAGAAATACATATAAAACAATAATTTGGGATATTTTCACATACTAAGTTGAAAATAAAGAGCTAGCTATGATGTACAGAAAGTGGCCCCTGTATTTTATTCACAAATGTATAAGTTAGAAAGTTTTTTGCAGATCAGTGTGACATTATTTATAAACATTTAAAATTTTGCTATTTGCATTGAAATCCTATTACTACTAGAAGAAATTACTAAAAAAAATAGTGGCATAAAAGAACGCAAAGTTATTCTCTTAAAGCTCTGGAAGTCGGAAGTGCAAAATGAAGCTTAAGGGACTAAAATCAAGGTTTCAGTGGGCTGGCTCCTTCTGAGTCTTTAGGACTGACTCCATTCCTTGCCTCTTCCAGCTGGTGGCTGCCAGCATTCTTGGCTCCAGGACATAGCACTCCAGTCTCTGCTTCTATGGTCACATCATCTTGCCCCACCTTTGACCGGCTCGAATCCCTCACATAAGGATCCTAGTGATTCTATTTAGGGCCCATCCAGAAATCCAAGGTACTCTCACCGTGCCATGATCCTTGATTAAATCACACCGACAAAGTCCCTTTTGCTAAATAAGGTAATATTCACAGGCTCTGGAGATTAGGAGGTGGGCATCTTTGGAGGGAGGGGCATTATTCAGCCTACCACATATCCTTCGATTCTTCAATTAAATACCCAGGGATATTTCTGTTCATTCGAATATCTAAATATTTTTGTTTCCTAGGCTGCTGAAAGCAGATACTGTGAAATGGCTTGGCTTAAACAAAGGGAATTTATTAGCTTCAAGTCTGAGGCCAAGAAAATATCCAAATCAAGGTATCTGAAGGTGATGCTACCAGTGACCTCTAATCTCTGTCACACAGCGCATGGCTGTGCGGGCTGGTCTCTCCCTTCTCTGCCGGCTTTCATTGCTTCCAGCTCCGTGCTTCCATGGTGTTCTCTCCCTCTGTGTTCACTCCCCTATAAATGACTCCAGTAGAAGGATGCAGACTCATCCTGACTGAGGTGGCCACACCTTGACTGAAGCAGCCTCATCCAAATGTCCCGCGTACAATGGGTTCACACCCGCAGGAATGGGTTAGATTTAGGAACACTTTTTCCTCTGGGGGTACATGAAGCTTCAAACCACCGCACTAAATAAGGATTTAACTGCAGCGTTATTTATTAGTGAACAATTGAAATCAATGGAAACACTGATCAATGAAGGACTGTATATATTATGGTAAACGTATAGCATGGAATACTTAAGGACAAAGTACAGTAAATTCCTATGTACTTTATATTGATAGATGTTTCATAACAAGACTCAGTTTTTCTGAGAAGAGCATGTGTGACTGTGTATAGCTGTGTATATATAGAAAACTGTAAAAAGCTTTAAATGTCAAACTATTAAGACTAATTACCTATGGAGGACAAAATTGGAAGTGGAGGGGTAGGGAAGAATATTGATTTCAGGGACTTTCACTTTTGACTCTATGTTCCTGTAAGCCTTGATTTCTAAAATTACGTGTGTTTGTGTTGTAATGCATACTGTTATCTGCTTTCTGTAGAAAATACATAACAGGAATAACATATACCACCACCAACATGGGGCCCAGAATTTTCTTATTTAATGTGGAATGGAATGGCCTTTAAATTTTTTCCAATCTCTAATCTAAAAGAACAAAACCAAACAAATTACAATCAATCTTTTTTTCTAAGTGGTTTAAAATTCTTGCCCAATTTCCTATAACATTCTACAATAATTGGTACCTGATATTGTGTCATACTATCAAAATAATAGAGCATTTATGTGTATAGACATACTACTTTCATTTTCAAAATGATATAACGTGAAATCCCAGGCAAAAGTGTGCTGTGCAGTCAGTGAGTCACCTCAGAAGTTTCAATGGTACTGAAGCCATTGGTACATACCAGGAAATGACAAGTCCCTCACAGTCTCAGGTGCAGTCTCTGCCCTTGCCATATGCTTTCATTTTCCACAAACAGTATTTATCTAAGCTCTCGACAGGCACACTTAATTGAATTACAATGACATGTTTTGGAATTTGATGGGCCTCAAGTCCATTCAGCAGTTTTCTTGCCACCCCTTGTTCTGGGTTGATGACGTCGGCTCTAAGGCACACAGCTTGCAGAGAGCAGGCCAAACTTCAGGCCCCACTCATCTCCCCAGTCAGCATAAGTATACACAGTGAAGCTGGGCAAAGCCTTGTGTCATTGGAAAAGCTGAAACAAAGACGGTATTAGTGACTGAGCACAATCATTTTGACTTGCAATTTAGGTTATTAATGCCTACAAGGTTGTAGGTAGGCATTTGAGGTCTAAAGTGAAAAAAAAAAAAAAAAAAAACATAGTTTTGGTTGGCATAGTTTTGATTCATATCCCTGCTTTTAAATTATTATAGTGAGTCAAAAATGTGTATGTTGATATTTTGTCATGAGAAAGAGGTTCATGTTTTGCATGGAAATAGGATGTCAGCTAGGATTATCACATTTTCCTTCATGTACCAGTGTACGTGCAGGCACACTAACTTACATTTACTTCTGCACCGTTGAAATACATTTGTAAGTTCATATGGTCATATTATATAAACGTTAGACAGCGTAACTCTCAGTAAGTAATCTGAGGATGGTTTTAACCCAGGATAATCTTTCAAAGAAAATAAGGCCAATAAAAAACTGTTCACAATTCTTTACTACTCTCTGTATCTACACCATTCTCTAATATGATTTTGCAGGACTTATATTTCCCTAACCCTTGGATCTGGCTGGTGTGGAGACTTGCTTTTGTCAGTAGAATTTAGCCAAGGTGATAGTGTGCCAGTTCTTTCTCATCTTAGCCTTCAAGAAGCCTAATGAATTTATGCTCACTGCCTGGGACTCACGCCATGCTTGGGAACAAACCCATGTTCGTCAGCTAGGGAAGGAGAAACCATTTAAGGGAGAGCCTCCATGCCTCAGGCAGCTTCCTGCCAACCCGAGTAGCAGAGACATCTAAGTGACCTGAAGCTCACCACAGACACAGGAGGGAGTTCTGCTTAGACCTAAATCAGACCAAGCTGCCAACCTGTGGAACCATGCGATCAAGGAAGGGTTATTGTTTTATTATTACAGGGTGATAAAGTAATAATGGTAGACCTTGCAATACTGAAACAACATGGAAATGTTATGAGAATGAAAGAGTGTTAAACCACCTTTTACACCACATAAACTTAAGATATGACATGTATTTTAACGTTATGTCTCTGCCTGTGTTACAAACTTATACATTTAAGCCTGTTTTATATTAGTGCTGAAAATGTAATTGAAAGCGTGGGTCCTTCCAGCTTCCTCCCTGCCTGGGGTGGGGCTGTGCCCGAGGCTGGAGCTGCAGTCTGAACTGGGTGGAAAGAAGCGAGCCCCTACCTTCACCGTGATTTTCAGTCAGCCCTGCTTCCCCTCCTGCCAGGGGTGGAGTGAAAATGGAGGCTAATGGCCTTCTTCCACCTTGGGCAGGTTCAAACTTGAACTGTTCTTAGGATGTGACTTCAGCCAGCCAAATTTACTAAACAGAGGCTGAAATCATTGCCTGACCACATCTTCCTCCCCTGTTTTTGGGAAATGGAGCTTCCAGCTCCAGCCAGAGAAAGGCTTCCAAGGAGGCTTGAGCTGCCAGCAGGGGATGGGCTCCAGCCTCCGTGGTGTGGAGGGCTCTACAGAGGAATCTTCTTTGCAGGTGGGCAGTCTCCTCCTTCCATTCTTCCAAGCATGCTGCAGGATGCGCTTCTGGTCTCCTGGGTTCCCCAAACAGGTGATTTACATAGTTCTGGGTGACGACTAACTGCACTGTAGGATGAGGCGACTCCTGGAGCCCCTTACTCTGCCCCCATGTTGTCCCCTCCTTTCATTTAATTTTGTGATATTTGAATAGCTCTTCATTTCTGTCTAAGGACAATCCCTCCTGCCTCCTTGGGAACAGCACATTATTTACGAGTGATTCTTTAATCCCACCTACAGAGTCAGCATCTCCAAGGTGGTCTTCTGTCTGGATATTCAAAGATTTCAGATCTCTGCCTTGAGCCCACATTTATCCCACCTAAAACATCCTTCTTTTCTCCCTCCATATATCCTCTTGGAGGCTACAAAAGTATGCAAAATACACAAGTGAAAGCCAAATTCCTAGTACTCTTTTTTAAATTGTTTTTCTCTGAAAACTTTTGAGCTTGGTTAATGGTAACAGTAGTTCTGTGTTACTGTTTTACAGTCCCTCTGAATTCCCCACGTACTACAGAATTTATCCTTACCCACAAAGAGGGCTGGTAATTGTCCTTGGTTCCTGGGAGATAATCTCTAAGTCCTTGGAAAATCGTGGCTGATAGGAATGTTTTGTTTTCCTGGGGATCTTGGGTCAGTAGATAGTCTCAGAATATGATTTAAGATAGGGGCTGGCCATACCAGAAAGACAAACAATGGGATTTGGGTCACATAGTATCCGTCAACCTCTAGAAGAGCTGGAGACTGAGATCAGCTAGATGGGCAACCAATCATGCATACTTACGTGATGGAGCCCCAGTAAAACCTCTGGATTTCTTCCTTTGGCAATACTCCACATGAGTTGTCACACACATGCTGAAAAGTACAACTGTTTATGAGTCCACAAGGAGAAGACAATGGGAGCTCTACATTTGGTACTTTGCCTGGACTCTGTTGTATATGCTTCTTTCTTCAGCTGATTTTATTCTGTTTCTTTTCCCTATAAATAAACTTATCCATAAGTAAATCAGTTTTCAGGGAATTCTTTGAGTCCCTCTATCAAATTATCAAAACTGAGTATGGTTTTGGGAACTTCCTGAACTTGCAATCTGTGTCAAAACTAAGGATCAACTGTGTGGAATATAATTCCTCAGACTTCATGGTTGCCATTACTCTTGCACAAGTGAATTTATTTTTAATTTTTTTCTTTCTTTTATATTCCCTGGCTTATGGCTAGTCTAGGCCAACATAATTTATTTATTTTTTGAATTGCTAAAAATACTATCTTCGTTGGCCAGGGTTGCCATGACTATGACAAATACCACACATTGATCAGCTTATGCAGTAGGCATTTATTGTCTCATGGTTTTGGAGGCTAGAAGTCCAAAATCAAGAGGATATGCTTTCTCCCAGAGTCTAGTGTTCTGGTGCTGATTTGCCACAATTCTTGGGTTTCTTGGCTTGCATCTCTGCCTCTTTCACATGGTATATTAGTTTGCCAAAGGGCTGCCATTGCAAAGTACCAGAAATCTGTTGGCTTTTAAAAAGGGGTTTTATTTGGGGTAAAAGCTTACAGCACCAAGGCCGTAAAAAGTCCAACGCACGGCGCCATGAGAGGCGCTTTCTCACCACAGTCAGCTGCCATGTGCTGAAGCAAGATGGCCATGGAACTCTGCTGGTGTTTGCCTTCCCTCCGGGCTTTGTTCAGTAACTGGCACACTGAAGAAACACAACGATCTGGGCTTGAGGAGCGCTTCCTGGGAAATTACTACTTGAATGGATCAGTATAACCTGTGTTTCTAGGGTACCAGTGTCACTCAGGACACAGATATTTTCGCTGGTACAGTACAATGGTAAGCCAGATACTGAACATAGTTTAGGCTCTAGGAAACTTCTCTGCATTTCTTTCCCTATATGCTTGAAACAAAAGATGACTGCATCTGAGTAAGGTGCGGGTGTGTAGTTATACCTGCTGCCAACGTCAGAGAGAGACGCGGGTTTGTAGTGAAGTGAAGATTTGATTGGTGGGGATTCTTAGCTAAGTGGACAGACAGACTAACTTGTAAAATTCTTCCTCTCAGGTACCAAGAACTTAATAGATTCTTCCATAAGGAATTATTGTTCCCCAGGAGTGCTGATGGTCTATTTTCTTGTGTTTTTTTTTTTTTTTTTCTTTCATATTCCTATTTGTGGTTGTGGGACACTAGCACATTAGCACTGAATTCACAGTGATGGCGAATGGCAGCTGAAGACCCCCGTATACTACGAAACGATTCTCTCCTGACCACGGCAGTGGAGAAGGATGTAGGGAGCCACACCGGCTCTTATTTGTTCCAGTCCAGAAGAGGCTCACAGCACGTGCACTCTCGATCCATTTGCCAAAACTAGCCTCATTCCTAACTCTACACCATGTTGGAATATGTAAAAGGCCACATGGATAACTAGTGACAGCTGACAAGGCCAGTGAATGGAAAAGGATAAGTTTAAAAATATAAGCAAGTAAGAGAAAAACGAAGCAAGATCCTTGGATTGGTGGGTAGGCATATAAATGAAGCAAACCCTACACTAAAAGAGGAGGAAAGAATATTTATGAATAGGTAGAACGATTGATAAAGTTAGGTAGAGATATTGAGAATGAAATAAAAAGAATTAAGTTTAGGTGTTACTTAATTCTATCATATACATGGGAAAATTGTGATTAAATTGTATTCTGGAGAAACTTGGTGAGAAAATGTTAACTGACTAATATAAGTGAGGGATACATGAGGTTAAAAATTCCTGAGTCCTAGAGAGCACCCGAGGCGTTTGAAGGGCCCTGTGGTAGAGAGAATAATGGCCTCAAAGATGACTATCTCCTAATACAATAAACTTGTATTGTTTACTACTAAATTTGTGGTTATTTGTTATGGCAGTAATTAAAAAACTAATACAAGCATGAAATAAGAGATGAGCCATCAACTGTTTTTCTTTTGTAGTGTTTGTTTCCCTTAGTATGTTCCACAACCTAAAATAGAAGCTCAGAAAAGGAAAAGCTTTTCTCAAAGATGAGAATTTGCAAAATTCTGCAGAAGAGAAAGGCTGACCTTCTAGCGGGCCGTGGGAAACTACACATGTCATCTTGGTATTTGTTTCTTCTGTAGTTCCAAGAAAAGTGTTAAAGTGCTGTGGATGCACTTTAGAGTGACAAGGAATTTAGCCTATTGTGTAACCTATTTTAGCACAGATGATAAACACAAATAGGTACTCAATCACATTTTCTTGAATGAAGTAATTGGTCTTTGGTTATTTTAATCATGGTATCAATAATAGTTTAGATCATCGGGTCAAAAGTTTTCATATATCCTTTGATTATCTGTCTAATGGAGTATTCAAACTATAGACAGAAATCTACCACATTATTCCTAGCCTCTCCTTCTCCTTGAAAATGGAAGGCTCAAGTGTTTGAGACTCCTGGACATTCGCCTCACTTGTTCTAAGGCGTATTTAAGTGAATTCCATGCTATCAATAGAAATCCTGGTTTATTCTTTATTTTATTTGAAATATAATATGCATGTAGAAATATTCATAAATCCTGTGCTTACAGTGTATGGATTTTTTTTAAAAGTGAAAATACCTGTGTAATTTGTATGCAAAGAAACAGAAGCTGACAGAGTCCTAGAAGATGACCAGAATCTTAGAAGCACCCTTCCGGTTATTAACCGCCCCTCCTCACTGCCCCCAAAGTAGACGCATGCGGACTTCTAATACCGTAGGACAGTTTTGCCGGCTTCTGGACTTAATATACATAAGACTCATACTGGACTAATTTTAAATACCTATTCTGTGGCTTAAAGAGCAGTTGTGTGGTTGTTGATGAAATTTACTCTAATATTCCTAGGACTTAGTCTCATTAGCCTCTGAAGGGAGGAAAAGGTAAGGTAATGCCTTAAAGGGAGTGACAAAAATAAACACCATAGGTTAGGGAGAGGTAATGTACCACAATGATCCTTAAGCAAACAAAACAGAAAAACAAACAAAAACTCAAACAATGCCATCTATATAAACAACGGATGCTCTCTCCTTAGTATGCATATAATTTACAGAAAAGAATGAAGACATTTTTTATCATAACTATAGATAATACTCTCTTTTATTTCTAATAAAAATAAAATATAATGAAGTGATGCCATAAATGGAAGTGAAGGACTTTTTTCTCTAAAATCCTAAAACTCCTAGAAACTGCATGTACACATGTTTCTAGGATAGAAAGATATTAATGATAAGTAAGCAAACAGGTCACCAGCTAATGAGTTTTCTGACACTCTTTTCCATTCAGGACATTAGCCCTTCTTTGTGCTCTACCTGTGACAAATCACCTGTATCTACATTTACATGTGCTTTTATGTAGCAAGTATATTAGTTATGATAACTGATATCTCTGGAAGAGTAAAATAAATGGAAATGATATTTCTGTCTCTGTAGTTGAGAAACTAGCCATCCATTTCATTTGGAGTAATTGGTAATGCTGTATTAATGAATGAATTATATTAATTATAGAAAAATTATTTAATATTTGTATAGTGCTAATAACAGTGGTGCTTGTTTCAGAGCGTTCTATTAGCCGCTGTGATGGTTAGGTCTATGTGTCAACTTTGCCAGGTAATAGTGCTCAGTGTTTGGTTAAACAAGCAGTGAACTGATTGTTACTGTGAAAATATTTTGTGGATTTAAATCATCAGTAAGTTGATTGCATCTATAGCTGACTGCATCTACAATCAACTGAGAGGATTGCCTTCAACAGTAAGAGGTGATAATCCAAACAGTTGAAGGCTTTCAAAGAAGTGATGATTTCAACAGTTGAAAGAGAGAATTTCCATCTCTACTTCAGCCAGCCAGCTTCTCCTGGGGAATTCATTGAAACCTTTCATTGGAGTGCCCAGCTTGCACCCTGCCCTATGGAATTTTGACTTGTGCCTCCCCATAGTCATGGAAGAATTTTATTAAATCTTATAATATTTGTAGACATGTTGGTTCTGTTTCCCTAGAGAACCCTGACTAATTCAGAAGCTTAAAAAAAGGTAGACTAACAGAAACCAATATTTTCCAAATATAAGATACTAATAAGTTATTTATACACAATTTGTAATATTTTAAAAATAACATAATCCAAAGATTATACTTATGTCAAAAAGTAAGGAAACATGTAGAAAATAGTATTTACTAAACAGTCTTTTTATTTTTTTGTTAATAAAAGCACATGTCTTCTCCCATATGAGTGTGGCATAACTTCCTCTCCCCAAACCTCAAACTTCTCCCTCCTCCTCACTCTCAGATGCTGACTTTGTTTCTCATTTCTCTGAGTAAATAGGAGCCATCAGAATAGAACTTCCTTAAGGCTGCACATCTGCCAGTTCACCTTCACGTGATTCAATATACTTCCTTACCTCCTCTTACTACGAATAAATCTGAGCTCCAATGCCCAATGTCTCAATTTCTGCTCTAAATACCATCCCTTTTCACTAACATGAGCACATGTTTTAGCAATTTTCTTCTCTCATTTCTGCCTTATTGGTGTTTTCTGCCTATTGTACCTATCTCCACACTGCTAAATGGAAATCCCCTGGCCATTTATCAGTCCTTTTATTTTTTCTGTCAGCAGAATTGGACAATGTGAATCATTCCTTCTTTCTTAAAATTCATTTTTTTTCCTCAGCCTCCAGGATACTATTCTTTTATTTGTTCTCCTAATTCATTCCTTGTTCCATCTCCACCAGTCTCTTTTATTAATTTCACCTCATCTCCTGACTTCATAGGATAATTGGCATTTTCTAGGGCTCTTGGATCTTATTTTCCTTTCTTCCTATCTATAGTTTCTCCATTGGGTATCTCATTCAGTCTCATGACTTTACCAAACATTTCTAATAACTCCTAATTTTTCTCTGAAGCCAGTTTTCTTCCCGAAAATTCAGACTCAAATATCAAATATCTACTAGACATCATCATTTGTATGTCTTGAGAGACTAAATATACAAATGGGTAATAGCCAAATCACATATGTGGGAGGTGGGCAACATGGGAATCCGAGTGGGTTCCGTATAATATTTTAGGTAATCTAAGCACCTCTTAAAATATATGTATATATATATATAAAAAATAACATTTTTGTAAGCAAATACACATATATGCATATATGTTTATATATCATTTTGCAAATGTTTGTATGTATTGTGAGAATTTTGATTTTTACCCATAATAAAAAAAAAAAAAAAAAAAAAAAAATAGAACTCTGACCCACTGGCTGTAACAAACTGTTTAGGGAGCAAAGCCACAATCTGTAACAATTGACCCAAAATAGCTTGGACTTGGCCAAAAACTGACAGCTCCCCTAAATTTTCCTTTGCTTCCCACCTAGCACCAACCTGATAAAATCAAATTTTCTCCCCAAATCAGTCACATAAGATGTCCCACTTGTACTCTCCCTGGCTCCAGCTTCTTCCTGCCTATAGCCTCCAACCATGGATCACTGGAGTCTCCCCTTCTTCCCACTGTAAATCTTACCCACTCTTTGCTCTGCTTTTGAGCCTCTGCCAGATGCTGAAAAGGTCCCAGCATGGCTGGTCCCCAGGGAGGCCCCGTGCTTGGGTCAAGGCTGGGAGAATGGGGGCTCCGTGTGCCCTGCTTGGGGTCAGAAGGGGGGCTCTGTGCTGCCCGAGGACTGGCTATTTACATACGCCAGGGGAGGAGGGCTGCCGCTGAGCAGAAAGCAGGCATCAAGCACATGTCCTGCAGAGTTCCCGCCCTGATTAGGCATCTGGGACTGCTTGTTCCCAGTTTTTGGGTTCAAGGAATGGTTAGACTATTCCATCAGAACTAATGTCTCCACAAGTCTGTGGAATGGAAACATATCAAAATATCTTCACCCAAAAAATAAGAGGAGGAAAGGAACAGGGTAGGTGTGGGCTGGGAGATGGCTTCTGAGTCTGTCCATGACTTCCTCAGCAAGGATTATAACCAAGAAAATAAAACAGATGCCCACAATTCCAAACTGTTATAAATAAATGTTTTAATAAATGAATAAATGGGACAGTGTTTTAGTTTGTTAACGGCTGCCAAGGCAATATACCAGAAATGGGTTGGCTTTTACAATGGGGATTTATTAACTTATAAGCTTACAGTTCTGAAGCTGTGAAAGTGTCCAAATCAAGACATCATCAGGAGGTCCTTTCTCTCCGAGCTGCAGCTATAGGCAATCAGGCAAATGGTGGAGTCTGCTCATCTTTCCCCTCTCCCCTAGGCCTCACTGCTTTCAGCCTCTGGCTTCGAGCACTTCCTCTCAGCTTCTGTGTTCCATTGATTTCAGCTTCTGGCTCCTGGGGCCTCTCTCTCAGCTTCCGAGGGTTTCACTCTGTTTCTATGGCTCCACTTATTCAAGTTTATAAAGGCCTCCAGTGAGAGGATTAAGACCAACCCTGGGCTATGCCTTACTGGAGAAATGTAATCAAATGGCCCTTAACCGAATATAATCTAATCAAAGTTTCACAATAGGTTCACACACACAAGAATGGACCAATTTAAGAACACAAAAGACTCAAACTACAAGAGAAGGGAGGGGCACATCTTTTTTTTTACAGCCTAATTCTAATTAATATATGTAGATATTTCCCATTTCAGGAGTAGAGCTTAATTCCTGTCTGCTTGAGTGTGAACTTGACTTTGTGACTAACTTCTGCTAAATAGAATATGGAAAGGGAAACGTTTTAACTTTAAAGTAGAGAAACCTAAAACTACGTTAGTCAAACGATCAAAGCTAGCAACATTCACCAGGTGTATGTAATGGTATCACGCGCCCCTGATACAATATGATGAAAAGGTCATTTACTCTCCATATTATTCTCCTCCCAAACATATAACTCAGTAATGACAAAATAGCAGGAAAAAAAAAAAAAAACAAATTGAGGGACATTCTACAATATTCCTGACCAGTACACTCCAATACTGCCAAGGTTCAGGAAAGAAGGAAAAAATGAGTAACTCTCACAGATTGAAGATGGCTAAGTAGGCATGATGACAATATGCAATGTGACATCCCTGAGTGGATCCTGGACCAAAACAAGGACATCAGTGAAAAAAACTTTTGAAACCAATGTAAAGTCTGTGGTTTAATTAATAGTATTGTAGCATTGATAATTTCTTGGTTGTGACCAATATGCCTGGGTAATATAAAATGATAACACTAGGGGAAGATGACTTAGGGTTATATAAGGACCCTGTAAACTTTCTTTGCAACTTTTATACGAACATAAAGTTTTCCAAAATAAAAGTTTAAAAATAAAATAAATTATTCAATGCAAACATATAATCATGACGATCTCCTCTGGTCCCTAAGGTATGATGGGAAAATATTATCAAATGTTAAGTGGCAGCAAACTCTTTTGATAACAAGTTGTGGTGGTTTGAAGCTGTATGTACTCCAGAAACAAACAACATAAACCTAATCCATTTCTGTGGTTGTAAACCCATTGTAGGTAGGGCCTTTTGATGAGAGTTCAGTTAAAGAATGACACACCTCAATCAGAATGGGTCTTAATCCTATTACTGGAATCCTTTATAAGAATAATGAAATTCAGACAGATGGAAAGAAAGCCTCAGGAAGCAAGAAGTTGAACATTCAATGGAACCCAGAGTAGAGAGGCCAGG
Source organism: Tolypeutes matacus (assembly GCA_026826555.1). NCBI lineage: Eukaryota > Metazoa > Chordata > Mammalia > Cingulata > Chlamyphoridae > Tolypeutes > Tolypeutes matacus. Next base: position 2,086,509 of record JAKSZT010054342.1, on the reverse strand, counting down.
AGTTGCCACCATGTTTCTTGCCATGTGACAGAGGAGCTAAGGCCAAGGATCACCAGCAGTCAGCCCCAGAATACTAGAGTCTTTGGGAAGAAAGCACCACCTTGATGATGCCTACAAACCATAAGCAAATAAATTCCCATTTTTAACCTGACCCATTTCATGGTATTTGCTTGAACAGTCCAGGAAACTAAAATACATGGTAACTAAATAGTTTTGGAACTTTAGTCTTTTGCTTCTCTACATGCCACCCTACTTACCTCTTCCCTGTTAGAACCATTTGGAACATGACTTAAGAGAGCATACACTACAGAGACCACAACATTATTGAAATAAAGATAAGAATCTTGCATTTTATTTAAGGAAATTTTGTTTCTGAAATAAAATGACTAAACCTGCTGCTGCATATGTAAAAGTACTCAGTGCATTAATTTACCACTATGCTAAATACTTTCTTTTATAAACGTTTAATTTCATTGCACTTTTAGACTCTGTAAATCCCACTGAGATTAGTTTAGTCAACTTTGACTTTTCTCCATGATTGAAAGAATGTATAGGACTCAAGTGTAATGTACTATTAATTTCTATGCTGAAGCATGTGGACTTTTTTTTCTTAAATACTTTAGCTTAATAGCAAAGAAGAAATTGCTCATGTTGCCACAAAATTAGAAACTGGCCCAATAAAAGCAATCAATTTTCAGTTCTCCATGATTTTTCATAAAAGCTAAACACAATGCTTTTGAAAAAAAGTGTTACCAGAATTAAAGATCTCCCATGGTCTTAAATGCATAACTACTTTTATTATAAACTGTAGGAATGAAGAAAATCTCAAACATTCCCTACACTGGAGGAGGCATTTAAAATGCTGAACTTTAGAGATTCTGTAACTTTCTCTAAAATGGAGCATTGAACTCGGCCACAGCTATGCCTCAGAATTCTATCCTTTCCTCTTTCATCTTACCCATGGAATTCAGCCTGGGTATGGGCTTCTTTCCCCTACACTGGCCTCCATTTTCTCCATGAGTTTAATTTTCTTTTTCTTTTGTTCTGGTGGTAATTGTATTTACTATATCTCAAAAATAATTATCCCATAATCTAGTTTCCTTTGCTATCTCTTTCAGTAAATTTTATGAACCAAAATCATGAAAATCAAATTCAAGCTTCTCACTGATCCATCCTGAATGATGCATGGTTGGCTGAATAGCAATTAGCTTTCTAAGATAGAAGAAAGTGAACACAATATATGGACATGTATAGAATGATGCTAATTAAATATTTCATCCCTCAAATTGTTTATTACAAATGGAACTAAGATTTTAACGCCAATCAGTTCAAGTCACTTTCATAATCTTTTTCCCTGTTTCATCACTATTTATTGAGCAAGTCTAGCAAGCTGGTAAGAACACAAAGAGGTGGTTGCTGGCCACAGAGAACTTACAGTTTCAAGATCTGAAGTTGCCAGTCTATCTTACATATTTTCAATAGTTGTAGATTTATATCTACTTTGAACTCCTGTAAAATAATAAAGAAGAAAAGAAAACCTAAAGAGGCAATTTGGTGTTATAATGTTAAAATGTCCCTTATTAAATCCTTCTCAGAAGAAGGATAAAGATAAAAAGTAAAGATTTACGTTTATGAAAAAGTGGAATCTAAGATTTATCTTAGTTTATAATTTAATTGCATCCTTAGGTCACAATAACAAAATATTATTGTGTGCTTCATATATGCTGTATGCTTACCTACCCATTTAACACTCATCAGGCTTTTACTTTAACGTTGACTTGAGGCACAACAACCAGATCCAAAATCACATTTTGGCTCATTATTGGTGAACTTGAATTCAAACCCAGATCTAGCTGACTAAGGAGCTTATGGTTTTAGGACGTTGCAACATAATTTTCCTGTGTCTCATTCTAAGCAAGAAACTTTAAAAATAAGAATAATTTTCATTTGAATTCAAGTTTATGCCTGTTTAAAAATTATAATCTTATAAGAAATATTTACTGAAAGCCCATTTCTTGCCCAGTACTCTTCTGGATGTTCTGCATGTATTTATTTTTGTAATCCTAAAAACAACCCTGTGGGGTTAGTACAATTGTTATCCACATTTTAAAGGTGAGAAAACAGGCTCAGAGAGCTTAAATTACTTCTTAAAATCATGAAACTAATCAAAAGGAATCCTGGTAATCCAAGATTATCTTGTCTTCAGAGACAAGAGACAATGTTTTTGATTTGCATGTTGTGGCCATCATCAAAATATTCTGCAATATACAAAATTAAATGCTCACTCTGTGTTTTCCTGATTCATCAGAGTTCTTAATACATACCTACTATTGTTTTTGAATAATTCTGCATCTATAAGAATTGAAATTTTAAACCAAATCTTTCAACAAATCTTTTTAATATACTTCTCATTTTAATCATTTACACACTGTCACCATGCTTAAATCACTTAAATCCTTTCTAATAACATCACTTAAATTTCATGGAGCATAAAAATACTAACTTAAGTATCTTCCCTATAAAACTGATGTAAAATCTGAGATTGTTCGGAAACTGAATGTTTGTATATATATATATATTCAATACAAGAAGCTATAGCTATTTTATAAATGTAAAAATTACATTTCGAAGCATAAAATTAACATCTTGAACCTGAGGGTCATTTCATACTAGATAAAGTAAAATGCAGTAAATAACCTAGACCTGAAGGGATGCAGACTGCTTTTTAAAGAAATGTAAGGGAATTTGAATTTCAAATAACACAATAATTGACTAGATGGGACATAGAACTATTTCTATTTCTATTTTGGTTGAAATTCCTTCACTGACATGGTTTTACTAGAGGCTGAAGTTAAATTTACTTGATATGCCTGAATCAGCAGAATCAGATGGGTCTAAATATGTATGTTTCAATCTTCTGAAGCTTATTAGCATGGTCATACAAATAGTGGATTTGGTGTACAGAGATTTCCATCACCCACAATGCTGGGTCAACATTTTTTTCTTCTATCCAACTGTACTTTGATTATATAGCACCACATATGTATCAGAGTGGAAATCCCATTATGGATCATCTGGTTTGGTCTTTCCCTCTTTTAAAAGGGCAACATGGACAAAAATGGTAATGCAATCTGCATTCATGATCCTAATAAAATAATAGTTGGCATTCATTGAGCACTTGATGTGTACCAAGCATTAACTAATAATTTTATAAGGGTTATCCAATTTGCTATGTTATTGTAACAAAAAAGAGATATTTAATTTGATACTACATTTTGAGCTAAATTGCAAAAGCTGTAGAGACTGGAGGACTTAATATATTATTCAGTGCAGCAAAATGTGTAATAATTGTGCATTTGGTTATAAAAATACATTGTGAAATAGGCATATTCTACCAATACTTGATATTATTGGGCCTCATTCATATCTCATCTGAAATCAACCCCAAGAAAATCACCCCTGAAAATGCACATCTGTGCATATATTTCACATATACAAGCTAATCACTTTTATGAATTCATTAACCTTGGAACAAGGATAAAAATGTTAGTATTTACTGTGTGAAAAAGATTTTAGGTGGTTTGGTTTTGAAGCAATGAGGACAAATCTGAATAAATATATTTGAAGAAATCTAAATAGGGTTTACTGTGGCAATCATAGGTCTTTTAAAATAGGCATAATATCAGCAATGTTTAATAAATCCTTGGAAGTGTAGTATTATGAAAGGAAAACGTGTTAGAAAATGTCAGCAATACTGAGTAGACATAGCGAAGGTACTCAATAACATTATATACACTTTTTTTTTTTTTTTTTTTTTTTAAAGATTTTATTTATTTATTCATTTATCCCCCCCTTGCTGCTTGTGCTCGCTGGGTCAGCCAACCACGCCGTGCGGGCGGGCCTGCCCTCACCAGGAGGCCCCGGGAACCGAACCCGGAGCCTCCCATATGGTAAACGGGAGCCCTACTGATTGAGCCACAGCCGCTTCCATTATATACACTTTTAATTATTTGCCAGGAAGGCTTTCCACTGACAAGGCTGAGATTTAAAATCAAATCCACCTAGGATAAAATGACTTTCATTATATCCTTTCCAAAATAAATTCATCATAGAAATAGTTTTTTGTTTTTGCTTTTTCTTTTCGTGTCAAACGTTTTCTTCTGTTATTGTCTATCTCATCAAAATCAGCCTTGTGGAATATATTCAGGTCTGAGTCTATAGCTTAACAAACAAGAGGGCACTCTAAAATCATCGAATTCCTTGAGCAACTAGGATTTCTTGATTCTTGAATCCCATCACGTCTCCCTGAATCCTGACTACTTAAAAACCTTTTATTCCTCGAGCCTAACGCACAGCATGTTACGAGAGCATCAGTAAAGACGTGTGGAAGCAGTGTCCGACAGGAGCGGGAGGGGGCTTCAGCACAGCAGCTGGCCCTGCGTGTGGAGGACAGGCCCCCTGACGTCTGCAGGGGTAGGGGAAGCGCCAAGGCGGTCGTACCCATACCAGCATGAGGCAAAAATAACCCCCTAGCAAGGACAGCTCTGTGCACTGGTGGTCACCTCTTCCTGCAGGACAGAGCTTGGGAGTCACTGTCTACTTCCAGAGAAGGCACCCCAGGCTGAGCTCTCCCCTCCTCCTCCATGAGCCCCCGCCCCTGGGGTCTAGGGCAGGATGGGCTCTGGACTCCTTCCTCTCCTGCTCGCCCTGGCCTGCGACGGACCCACGGCCTGGCCAAGCATCCTGATCACGCCGCAGACCCTAAGCAGCTGCTGCCCTGGCTCTGAGCACCAACTACGTCTCCACCACAGCACCCTGGGCACGGAGGTGGGCTAAGGTACAGGGTCGGCGCAAGTGGATCTGAAGCCCGAGATCGCTCTGTTCCCCAAAGCACACAACACTGTTCCCTGTGACCTGTGCAGCGAGGAGCGAATAGAAGCAATGCGCTGTCCGAAAGGAAAATACACCTTTTTCATTTTGTATGACAACGTTTTTTGGAATGCCAATTATTTCAGCAAATTTAAACTATTCGTAAACTGTGTTCTAAATTTTCAAAATCTGCCCTTAGAACTATCCCAGGAGGAGAATCTGAGCCCTCAACCAAGACTGATCCAGATAGCTTACCACCCCTGGTGGATGCTATAAATGCATTTGATCAAAATAATGTTTAATCTAATTACAGAAGGCTTGCAAATGACACCACTAAGTAGGTTACAGTGGAAATTTTTCACTGAAATTTAATATTTTGATGTTATGTTTATTACTGATGTTTCTTTTCTAAGATGATGCATTTCATGATATCACTACTTTATTTGTGAATTTCAGTAATTGAATCTTAAATTACTGATGGCACTTTGGCATGAATATATTTTACTTTGTGATATTATTTTATTTTCTCATTCCCCAGGCCTCTGTGATTTTATATCTTTTTGCAATTTAATAAACTTGAATTATTATAAATCACTTTATCCAGTTTGCCATTTGAAATATAGCTCATTAGTTTTGGGTAAGCCAGAGTGAACTATTGACATATTCTATATAAAATGTATGAACTTCACAGTAATTTTTTGTCCTTGAGTCTCTTCAGCAGTAACACCAAAAACACCCATTAGCAAATTTTACTCAGACACTTGTTTGAAAGAGTAAATAAACCGTTTCCCCTGGCGCATAAGAATAAGCCCATCAGTTAATCTCGCTAGTTCTTTCCATTCCCCTGGAAACATGAGGAAGGTCAGCATGTCAACTATTTATATCAGGAATTGCTCATGATACAAATGGCCCCTGACTGGTAGATTACATCTAGACGAGGAGGGATAAAATGAATTATAAATACTTGACAGCAACTTGTGGGTCTGGGTTTCTCTAAAGAACTGGTACCTGCAACTCCTTGTGGGCCAGGTAGGCTGGGGAGGGGCTTCAGAAGCAGCGTGGGCAGGGACCCACTGGAGACGCCCTCGCCGCTAGGGACGGGGCTGCCGCCTGGATAGAAGACGACTCCTAGATGGCTGCATAAATGCTACAGCTTCCTGCAGACAGGGACCTCGTGCTCCTGCTCCAAGTTCTTCCGACTGGACGTTTCCAGGTGTGGCCTGGGATGGCCTGGCAAGACGAATGTTCAGCTGGACAAATGAGACCTCACCCCAGGTGGGCAGAGCAGTGCTGTGCTCCCCCAAAGAGAAGTGCATTTAAAAATGCATTGAATTAGGCTTTTCTTCCTCCTGGTTTATATACTAACCTTTTCTATTCCCAGGGATTGGGATGGAGGTCAGTGAGAAATCTCGCAAATTCAGACAAAATGTATTAGAGAAGAGAAAACGTTTGAATGAGGAGCACAAAAACATGAAAGTATGTTTACAAATATCTGTATCGTGCAGATCAAATATTGACATCATTTCATGACTTTTTCACATTTCTTTCTAAACGTCCTAGGATGTCACTGTTGGTAATTGCCTTAATGTCCCAGGGCTGTTATAACAAAGTACCATCAACTGGGGGGCTTAAAAGCAGCAGAAGTCCACTGTCCCCCTGTCCTGGGGGCTAGCAGTCGGCAAGCGCGGTGACAGCAGACCACGCGCCACCTGCGGCCCCTGGGAGGGGGCCCTTCCCTGCCTCTTCCAGCTCCTGCTGCTTTCTTGGCTTGCAGTTGCATCTGCGTTTGTCATCACATGGCCTTCTCCCCTGTGTCTCTTCTCCTCTTATAAGGACAATCGCCATATTTGATTAAAGTCACACCCTCGCCAGTATGTCTTCATTTCAACTTGCCTAATTCCACTTGTAATGACGCTATATCCAAATAATGTCACAGTCTCAGGTGCTGTGGGTTAGTGCTTGAAGGTTTCTATTTAGGGGACAATTCAACCCATCATAGAAGCTTATAGAGAGTCCAGGAATATTTAATTACAGGACCAGAATTTGGAAATGAAAGTGAATAAATATGTTTGTGCGTTATCTGTGTAATAAAATTTCCATTCATATTTGCAATTAAATTTTTCTAGGTCAATATCCAGTGAATATATTAACTCTTGCTTTAAGGAAGATTTTTTTCAGTTTTCAATTTTAAGTAACTACACTTAGTGTGCTTGCTAGAGCTGAACAAAGATATCACAGATTTAGAGTACAATTGTATACTTTAAACTCATGACTATTGTTTATTACAACAAAAGGATATACTGTGGAAAAAGACATTTGGCAGAGTTGGCGGGAGGGGGGTTGAGAGATGAGAGCCACAGAAACCTACTTCTTCCCCAGAAATAGTTGTAATTTACATAAAATTTCAGTATTCTTCTATTAATGAAGCAATGCTTTAATAAAAACTGGAATAAGAGCGCAGTCATTTTCACACCTGTCCATTAAAGGGCCACATTTCAGTAAGTGGCCTTCACGCAGGAAGTTAGGGCATCCGTGATTAGGCAGTGATTACAGCTAGATTACAACCACAAACTGTCCTCACAGCACTGTTTAAGAAGAGAGGATGGATGACAGCACACCTAAGTATAATAACTATTTTTCAAAGTTGCACCATCTTAAAAAAGTCATGCCTTTACCCATATCTCAGAATCATTTCTGAAGTAGATTTTCAAAATCATCAGCCGTGATCAAAATAATGGAAAATGAATCCTTCCTAAGATACACTCATCTTCACCACCATCATCTTTGGCTTCGTTTATTGCACCAGAACAAACCTTGTCATCCTCTCCCCTCATTGTTCTCTATATTTGGAATCCACAGACATTTCCGGTAGTTTTTTTTTTTTTTTTTTTTTTAATATATATATATTCATTTTTATTTCCTTTCTCTCTTCTTTTTTCCCTTTTTTCCTTCCCTTTATCACTGTGTTATCGGATGTCTGGTGTGCCATGACACCTTCCTCCTCTCAATCCCCATTGTCTCCCAATTTTTCATTTAATTTTCAAAGAAGTTTTAGGTCACAGCAAAGTCACACACGGAGTGCCGGAGACTCCCAGATACCAAACCAACCCCCTTCCCCACCCCATATTAACTCCCCCTCCTTTTTTTTTTTGGTTGTTAGCATTGTTATAACTGTTATGCAGATAGCAAAATATAGCAACTAAACATTGTCAGTGATTTACAGTATAGTTTACAATTTAGATGATACAGTTTAATAATTTTGATGATATTTACCATGTCCTGTGTCCATTACTGAAAGGTAATGAAAAACCTTCCCCATGACCACCAAACAACCCATTAGATCTTGACTGTTCCCTTCTCCCCGGCCCCCCAGGGCCCATGATACCCCCCTCTCCTAACCCATGGAATGTCAAGATTCACAGTTACATGCCCTGGGGATTTGAACCAGCACTTCCTAATCCACCCACCCCCCAGTGCTGTACCACCAAACCCAGGAACACCACCACTCATCTGCCCCATCCCCCAACATGCAACCACACTCTATCCCTTTACCATAGATTATGTCCATAAGGGAGATGGCTCAAAGCCTGCTCTTCTCTCACTCTCCTTTGTTAACCTATCTTTCATACATACAATGGAATATTACTCAGCGGTAAGAAGGAACAAAGTGCTAACACATGGAATAACGTGGATGAATCTTGAAGACCTTATGTTGAGTGAAGCAAGCCAGGCACTGAAGGATAAACAGTATATGACCTCACTGATCTGAACTGAGGAAAGTGAGCAGTTTCCGGTAGTTTTTTGAGACAAGAGCAACCAGAAAAAGAAAACAGTCAAGTAAGTAATCACCTTGCTTTCTGTACCTTGTACTTGTGAATTGGCAGCAATATCTTATTTTCTCCATAACCTGAGTTTCGCTTTCCCTTAGTGCCTTTTTCTTCACACCTTTAATGCGTGCTGAGTTTTATCACAGCTTTTAAATGAATACTGCTTTTAAATGAAATAGAATTTCCCTTTGAACACTTTCTTTCAACACTTGGAGAAACGTTTGGTCTTGGGTGAACAATAGAACAGAAATCATATAGAACATCAGATGTAATACCTGAACCCTGTCATTCCATAAAGAAAGAAACAAATGTTTTAGAACAAGAAATGGTAATATAGTGAAAGTAAAACTGGAAATCACAGAAAGATAAAACAGGAAAATTAGAAGAAATCTTTCATCATGAGAAACAAAGCATAAGTGCATTATGGATAATTCAAATATGTATACTTAGATAATTTGCTATACTTTTAGAATGAACTATAGTTTGTTTAATGATGTCACTTATTTGGACAAACATCTTCATATTAAATACAAATGGAAATTCTCAAAAATTATATAACATTTTATCAATGTACTAAAATGAAATGATGCCCATAATTTAAAAAATTCTGGGTTTGTGTATGCCTACATTTACATCAAAAGGTTAATTCGAAATCAAAAGCTACAACTAAATTTATATGAAAATTTGACAGTGTTCAAGATCCAAAAGAAAAGTGCTGGTACATCAGCAGAACACTTTTTTTTATAGGAATAAATGTTCAGTTATTTCATATAGCTATATGAAAAGCAAAACAATCTCCCAAATAATAGTTTGATATCCATTTTGCGTCTTTTAAAAATCAGACAAAAAAGAAATGATAAAAACATTTGATGTTGGAGAGAAGATTAGATAAAATCAGATTTTTGTTTTAAATAGAATATTATGAATGATACTTTTATTTATATCATTGATGTGTCCCCTTTCTTTTTAATGGCAGGAGGGCATCACCAGAATTGGGTCATGACATGTCTTGACATTGAATTACAATATTATGAACATGGACAAATAATGGAATATGGCAGGATGTGGGAGAAGATCATGTGGCCTTAGGCAAAATATTACCTTTAGGATGAGGATGAATACATAAGATGAAGATGCTGGTGACAACTGAAATTCCAAGATGTTTAGTTTATGTTTAGAATCGATTTGAAATCAATTCAGCCCCCACCCCAATCCCTCAACACCCTCAGCAGTCCACACTGAATGCTAATGCATTCACTTCACTCACAGCCTGTTCTCCCGGTACTTCCAGCAGTTATAAACTTATCGCCGGAATTATCTCCCACTTTTAAGTGCTGCTTAAAAGAAACACATAGAAAAGGTCTGAGAGTTTCGATAAAAAGATTGTATCTTGAAAGGGGTATATCAGGGATTTAATCATGTCCCACAAAAATATGTTTAAGTCTTAATCTGTGTTTTTCTGTTTGTGAATGCATTTGTAAATTAATTAATTACCATTAATTAATGTGTGGCCAAACTGAGTGAGGGCAGGTCTTAATCCAGTCTGGCTGAAATCCTTATAAGCAAAGGAAATTGGACATGGATGAAAAGGCCGGAAATCAGAAGAAGCCACAGGAGGAGAAAGGAGGCAGCGCTGCAGCCAGGTGCCCCAAGGATGCTGGGCAGCCAGCAGCAAAGGGCCACAGACCCCAGGCAAAGCATGGCCATGCGGGTACCTTGAGCTTTGACTTCTAGACCCCGAAACCCTGAGGCAGACCACCGATTTGTGGTGTTTGTCATAGCAGCCATGACAAACTAAGACAAGGCAACAAAGAGAATTTAATGCTTTACAAGGCTGTGGTCAGGTGTAAGGAAGGAGTGGGGTGTCGTCGTCACCCTAGGGCCATACCTACGCCAGAGGAGCTGTGTCCTTAGGGAGAGGAAGGCAGCCTCCCTCCAACGATGTCTGATCTGTCAAACCCACCCGGAGGCCAGGGGGCACGGAGCCTGCGAAACGCAGGCCCCGGGGATCAGCCTCCCCGGGAAACAGAGGGACAGAGGGTGAAAAATCAGAGCGCCCGACACAAGCAGATGTTGTAAATATGGCCCTTGCATCCAGGAATGATTTGAAAACATTTCAGTCCTGTTCCTTCAAATAAAAATCTCGAGTCAAATAATTGCATTAGATATAAGTGTTTCTAATATGAGTATTCCTAAATAGTTCCTAGTTTGCTATTTTCTCAAAGGGATAACTCACTAGGCACTTGAATAGTACCTAACATAACACTCATATAAGTACTTAATAAGTAATAGGTGGGGCAGAATAACAGGAAACTGGATCACGGTTGGTACCAGGGGTTGGAAACAGAACCAGGTTCAGCCACTTTTACCACCAGACAGTTAAAACGCATAAAGAAGAGTTTGAGCAGCTCAAAGATGCACATCTAATTTGATTTTTATTTTCACAGAATAATTTGCCATTCCATTACTCCATATTTCTCCAGAGTTTTCAGTGCTAATTCTAGGGAAAAGAAATGATACCTATGTTTTTGACACTGTGCTAAAGGCTACTTATATATTATCTCATTTAATTCCTGAAATAATTCTGAGATATGTGCTACTTCTCCTATTTAAATAATGTCTTGAAAATATTTTATAATTTATCCAAGATCATATAGAAAAAAAATGTTGTGTATTATCCTAGTGTTCCTGAGTCCAATATGCATGTTTCTAATTGTTTTACAATACTGGCTTCTCATCATCAGCAAAAATATAAGGACAATTATTTAAATGTTTCTGTCTTTGACCAAAACACACATAAGCAAATACACACTAACAAAAAGATCTTCCTTTATTGTAGCAGTTTTCAATATATACACTTAGTCTTTAAAATAAGCTTTAAGAATTATCAAGGTACACTCCTCACTGCCGTCTTTATGCTATTTAATTAGTCCAATCAGATATTATTCTGTCTCCTGAAATTCTCACAGCTCTGACCTTTGATTCGTCACATCATTTTCTCTAGGGAATAAAAGTAGATGTTTTGCCACATTGACCTTTATCTGCATTGCTACAGCTCTTAGACATATCTCTTCCTTAAATAACTACAGAAATTAGGTCGTCTTCTGTCTTTTCTCTGTTGTTATTCAGATTTATTTTCTTTTTAACCCAGATCTATTTTATTCCCATTTCTAACCTATAGTACTTGTATATTCTGCTCCTGGCTCTTCTCAACAAAACAATACATTCTTTTTCAAAAAAAAAAATTTTTAAGATACCTAGATTGCATAAATGTTACACAAAAAATATAGGGATTCCCATACACCCCACCTCCCACACCTCCCACAACCTCCCACATAAACATCCTTCATTAGTGTGGCACATCACCTGCAATGGATATACACATCCTGGGGCTTTGCCACTAAGCATGGACCATAGTTCACATTGTAGACCACACTCTCTCCCACTCAGTTCTGCATGTTATATGATGATATAAAATGGCCTTTATCTGTCATTGCAATGTCACTCAGGACAATTCCCAAGTCCTGAAAAAGCCCCTGTATTACAACTGCTTTTCCCTCTCCCTGCCCCCAGAGCCTCAAGTGGCCACTGGCTCCACATCAAAGTTGTAATTTCTTCCATTGCTTGAATCACAATATGTCTATAGTAGAATACAAGTAAGTCCACTCTAGTCCATAGCTCTTCCCCTCATCCTGAGGAGTCTGGGATGGTGATGTCCACTCCACCTCCAAGTGTGAGGGGGCTTATATCCCATGGGGAAGATGGATGGGATTATCCTGCCTGCAGCTGCAGACTTTCTCCATTCCCTGTGATGACCATTGTCCATCAACATCTCCCTGCCAGCTGTCCTGGGTGAGTCCAATGAGCTGTAGAGTAAGAGTTGCTGCTCCACCGAGGTTCTGGGCCCAGTGGCACATGGGCAGCCCAAAGACTCAAGTCTGTGGATGTACACCTATAAACTCCAGCACCAAGTATAGGTTTGAATAGAAGGGACAGATGAGCCATGTGCAGGGAGGACATAGTTGAGTCCAATTCTGTCACTCTCAGTAACATAAACTCCAAAGTAGGACCCACTGGCAAGGCACCAAACTCTGGAGCTATCCGCCCTGACATAGGACCTGGGTGTCTCCAGAGGCCTCAGGAGGCCCACTATTTGGGGTGATATCCACTTTGGAATTCTATGAGATCCTACTGAGATGTGTGTAAGCATTACCTCTAGGATGACCTCCTGATTCATTTTGAAGTCTCTTAGCCATATAAACTCATTTGTCTTTACCTAGTCCCCCTTTTACTCAAGGTCTTTTTCCAGTCGCATTGCCAGTTGGTGCTTGGTTGCAATCCCTCGGTGCCAGGGAGGCTCATCCCTGGGAGTCATGTCCCACACTGGGAGGAAGGTAATGCATTCATATCATGAGTTTGGCTTAGAGAGAGGCCACATTTGAGCAATAAGGAGGCTCTCAGGAGGCAACCCTCAGGCACCCATAACAATAGGCTAAGTTTCAATTTCAAGAGCAAAGACTTATAAGGCTAGTTATCAATATCAAGGGCCCATCAGTGGATCATCCTCATTCACCAGTCACTGCCCCTGAACTTGGGGGACTGTTACTGCTCCCTTAGAGAATGTGGCAGAGCTCTCCAGGATGGGAATTCAGTATTCTCTCATTTATTAAGTGATTCTCCACCCACTGTGACAATGCCCCATGAATATTTGAATATTTTTATATACCTTATGTTTATACTCAGGTGAACTTCCTGCCATTCATCCCCCATCCCTGACACCCCACACCAACATCCTCCCCCACCCCAGTTGTAACCCTTCTGTGATCGAAAGCTTCTTCAAAGATGAAGCCATTAGAATAGCTCAATACAATTAATAGGAAAATGAAATAATGATAAGTTTAAATGTAAGAAAAAATATACATAAAAATATTTTAAATAACTAAAAATAAAATTAAATTAAAATATTGGGATATTAAAAAAATGAAAAATATTTTTTAAAATTTTTTGACCTTTTGCCTTTCATCACTGCAATATCTGGTGTTCATTCTGTTTTGTGGCAACTTCCCCCTCTCATTCCCCAGAGTCTCACTATTTTTCATTTTGTTTTCAAAGAAGTTTTAGATCACAGCAAAGTCACACACAGAATACAGGAGACTCTCATATACCCAACATCTTCCCCCTTTCCTCCCCCCACCCCAAATTAATATCTTTTTATATGTGGATGGCAACATTGCTATAACTAATATACAAATAGTGAAACATAGCTACTAAACATTGTCAATGGTTTACACTATGGTTTACATTTTAGACTGAACACTTTTATAAGTGTTGATGGTATTTACCATGTCCTGTGTCCATCACTGTATGGTAACAAAGAACATTTCCACTGACGACTAAATATCCCCTGTTTGATTTATTCTGTTCCTCCCACCCTATCTCCTTGGGGCCCATGACGACCCCCTGGCTAGACTCATTGGATGACAAGATTCATAGTTACATGCAACAAGAGGTCTTGACACACCAGTTTGTCCTCCCCTATTAGGAACTGCCCTTGCTCTTGAGATACTCCTGCCTATCTGTTTCTGAACAAATCGGTCCTCCCAAAGATGGGAGTCCAACTCATTCCCACTCATTATGTGGCTCTCCACCCACTGATACAGCACATTATAACAGAATGAACACTCACACACTCCCTAGAAGCCTGTTCCAGGTGTGCCTTGTCCCAAATGCCCCCCCCCAACCAACACTTTAAACCAGTGACCCTTCCTTGTCATATTGCCATAAGAGCATTCCCACCTCTGTACTTTCAACCTCATACCCAAAATCCCCAGTGTTCATCTGGTCCCTCTCCCAACCCTCCCCCCAGTATCCTGGACCTTCTAACCCACCCTTCCCAATCTACCCACCTGTCATCTCTGCACCACCCAACCCAATAATATCATTACCCTCCTGTCCTATCCCTTCAATACACAACTACACTCTATCACTTTACCATAGATTACATCCATATGGGTGATGGCTCACAACCTTCTCTTCTCTTTCTATTTCTTGTAAACCTATCTTACAGACAATACCTCTCTGAGACTGCTCAATTTCCTTAATTCATATCAGTGAGGTCATGTATTGTTCATCCTTCAATGCTTGGCTTGCTTCACCCAACATAAGGTCTTCAAGATTCATCCATGTTATCCCATGTCTTATCACTTTATTCCTTCTTACAACTGAGTAATATTCCACTGTATATATGTACCACATTTTGTTTATCCATTCATCTATTGATGAGCACCTGGGTTGATTCCAACTTTTGGAAATAGTGAACAATGCCACTATGAACATTGGTGTGCATATATCTGTTCATGTCTTTGCCTTCAATTCTTCAGGGTATATACCCAGCAGTGGAATCACTGGATCATATATGAACGTTCCATTGTTAGTTTTTTGAGGAACCACCAAACTGTCCTCCATAATAGCTGGACCATTCCACAACCCCACCAGCAGTGGATGAGGGTTCACATTCCTTCACATCCTCTCCAACACTTATAGTCTGCTGTTTTTTTAACAGCTACCATTCTAATGGGTATAGGATGGTATCTCATTGTAGTTTTGATTTGCTTTTCTCTAATAGCTAGCGATGTCGAGCATCTTTTCATGTACTTTTTAGCCATTTGTATTTCTTCCTTGGAGAAGTGTCATTTCAGGTCAGTTGCCCATTATTAAATGGATTGTTTGTCTTTTTATTTTCGAGGTGTAGGATTTTTTAAAATATGAAGGATATTAAGCTCCTATCATATATATGGTTAAAAAAATATTTTCTACCATTGGGTAGGCTGCCTTTTTACTTTCTTGATAACATCCTTTGAAGAGCAGAACTTTTCAATTATCAGGAGATCCCATTTATCTATTTTTGCTTTTGCTGCTTGTGCTTTGGGTAAGAAGTTCATGAAACCATTTCCTATTACAAGGTCCTGTAGATGCTTCCCTAAATTATCTTCCAAGGTCTTTATGGTATTGGGTCTTATATTTAGATCTTTGATCCATCTTGAGTTGAATTTTGTATAAGTTCTCTAAGCACCATTTGTTGAAGAGGCCATTCCCTCCCAACTGAGTGGTCTTGGTGGCCTTGTCGAATATCAGATGTCTGTATATGTGAGGATCTATATTGGAACTCTCACTTCAGTTCCATTGGTCAGTATGTCTATCCTTGTGCCAATACCATGCAGTTTTGACCACTCTAGCTTTGTAGTATGTTTTAAAGTCAGTTAGTGTGATACCTCTAACTTCATTTTTCTTTTTCAATATGTCTTAGGCGATTCGGAACTTCTTATCCTTCCAAATAAATTTTGTAGTTAGTTTTTCCAATTCATTAAAAAATACAGTGTTGATTTTTATTGTGATTGTATTAAATCTATAGATTAGTTTGGATAGGATAGACATCTTGATGATGTTTAGTCTTCCTATCCATGAACAGGGAATATTCTTCCATTTATTTAAGTCTTCTTTGATTTCCTTTAACAGTGTTGTGTAGTTTTCTGTATACAAGTCCTTTACATCTTTAGCTAAATTTATTCCTAGGTATTTAATACTTTTAACTACTATTGTAAAGGGTATTTTTCTTGATTTTCTCCTCAGATTGCTCATTATTGGTGTACAGAAATGCTACTGATTTTTGAGCATAGATCTTATAGCCTGCAACTTTACTGAACTCCTTTATAAGTTCTAGAAGCTTTGTTGTAGATTTCTCCAGCCTTTCTATGTATAGGATCATGTCATCTGCAAATAGTGAAATTTTTACTTCTTCCTTTCCAATTTGGATGCCTTTTATATCTTTTTCTTGTCTCAGTGCTCAAGTAAGTACTTCTAAGACAATATTAAATATGAGTGGTGATAGTGGGCATTCTTGTCTTGTTCCCGATCTTAGAGGGAAAGCTTTTAGGAATTCACCATTGAAGATGATGTTAGCTGTAGGTTTTTTATATATACCCTTTATCATGTAGAGAAAGTTTCCTTCTATTCTTATCTTTGCAGTGTTTTTATCGGGAAAAAGTGCTGTATTTTGTCAAATGCTTTTTCTGCATCTGTAGAGATGATCATGTGTTTTGTTTCTTTCAGTCCGTTTATGTAGTGTATTACATTGATTGATTTTCTAATGTTGAACCATCCTTGCATACCCAGAATGAAACCCATTTGGTCTTGGTGTATAATTTGTTTGATATGTTGTTGAATGTGATTAGCAAGTATTTTGTTGAGGATTTTATCATCTAGGTTCATTAGAGAGATTGGTCTGTAATTTTCCTTTCTTGTGGCATCTTTGTTTGGCTTTGGTATTAGGGTAATGTTGGCATCTAGAATTAGTTAGGCAATGTTCCTTCTACTTCTTTTTTTGGAAGAGCTTAAGCAGGATTGGTGTTAGCTCTTTCTGGAATGTTTGGTAGAATTCACATGTGAAGTCGTCTGGTCCTAGGCTCTTCTTAGTTGGGAGGTTTTTAATAACTGAGTCTATCTCTTTACTTGTAATTGGACTGTTGAGTTCATCAATGTCTTCTTTCATCAATGTAGGCTGCTTGTGTGTTTCTAGGAATTTGATCATTTCCTCCAAGTTATCATTCTTGTTGGCATATAATTTTTCAAAATATCTTCTTATGATACTCTTTATTTCTGTGGGGTCAGTAGTGCTATCCCCTTGCTCATTTCTTATTTTGTGCATTTGCATCCGCTATCTCTTTTTCTTTGTTACTCTGGCTAAGGGATTGTCCATTTTATTGATCTTCTCAAAAAACCAGCTTTTGGTTTTGTTTATTTTTTCAAGGGCTTTCTTATTTTCTCTTTCATTTAGTTCTGCTCTAATCTTTGTTATTTCCTTTTTTCTACTTCCTTTACGGTTAGTTTGTTGTTGTTTTTCCAATTCCTCCAGGTGTGCAGTTAAGTCTTCAATTTTAGCTCTTTCTTCTTTTTTGATATATGCATTTATGGCTATGAATTTCCCTCTTAGTACAGGTTTTGCTGCATCCCATAGGTTTTGATATGCTGTGCTGTCATTTTCATTTATTTAAAGGTAGTTACTGATTTCTTTTGAGATTTCCTCCTTGACCCAGTGCTTGTCAAAGAGTGTGTTGTTTAACTTCCATATCTTTGTGCCTAATCTGGTTCTCTGGCCCTTAGTGATTTCCAATTTCATTCCATTGTGGTCAGAGAAATTACTTTGTATTATCTCAATCTTTCTGAATTCATTGAGAGTTGTTCTGTGGCCTAGCATGTGGTCTATCTTGGAGTATGATCCAAGTGCACTTGAGAAGAATGTATATCCTGCTGTATTTTGGTGTAGCATTCTGTATATCTATTAGATCCAGATCCCCTAATGTTTTATTCAGAGTCTTTGTTTCTTAATTGATTCTCTGTTGATATGTTCTGTCTAATGGTGATAATGGTGAATTAAAGTCCCCCACTATAATTGTAGAGGCATTTATGTCTCCACTTAGTCTTTCCAGTGTTTGCCTCATGTATTTTGAAGTGCCCTTATTAGGTGCATAAATGTTGATGGTTGTTCTTTTTGAAGATTACCCCTTTCACGAATATATAGTGTTCATCTTTGTCTCTTACAATAATTTTGCATTTAAAGTCTATTTTGTCTGATATTAGTATAGCTACTCCCACCCTTTTTTGGTTGTTATTTGCTTGTAAAATTGTTTTCCAGCCACTCACTTTCAGCCTCCTTGAATCCCTGAGTCCAAAGTGGATTGCTTGTAGACAGAATATAGATGGGTCATATTTCCTTATCTATTCTGCCAATCTGTGTGTCTTGACTGGTGAGTTTAATCCACTAACATTCAGTATTATTACTCTGAAGGAATTTCTTACATCAGCCATATTTCCTTTGGGTTCATGTATGTCATATGTTGTTTTTATTTCTCTTTTTGTCTTTTTAGTTGTTCTTACACTCTTCTCCAAATCTCTCCTGTTTTTTTCCTTTCAAGCTGTAGAACTTCCTTTAGTATTTCTTGAAGGGCAGGTTTCTTATTGGCATACTCTCTTAATGTCTGTTTATCTGTGAATATTTTGAACTCTCCATCATTTTTGAATGCCAGCTTTTCTGGGTAGAGAATTCGTGGTGGGAAGTTATTTTCTTTGAGGACCTTGACTATGTCATACTACTGTCTTCTTGCCTCCATGGTTTCAGATGAGAAATCAGCACTTAATCTTATTGTGCTTCCCTTGTATGTGATGGTTCTCTTTTCCCTTGGCACCTTGAGTATTTTCTCTTTGTCTTGAGCATTGGACATTTTGACAAGTATATGTCTTGAAATAGGCCTGTTAGGATTTATACTGTTTGGGGTGTGCTGTGCTTCCTGGACATGTATGTCTATCTCCATCAATAGGGTTAGGAAGTTTTCAGCCATTATTTCCTTCAACATTCCTTCTCTTCCCTTTCCCTTCTCTTCTCCCTCTGGGATGCCTATAATGCATTTGTTTTGCTTTTTGTGTTGTTGTTTAAATCCCTGAGTCCCTGCTGGATTTTTTCTATCTTTTTATCTATCTGTTCTGCTATCAGTCTGATTTCAGATGTACTGTCTACCACATCGCTAATTCTTTCCTCTGCCTATTCAGATCTGCTATTATGTGCTTCCAGTGTATTTTTTATTTCTTGGATTGTGCCATTCATCACCATCATATCCATTATCTTTTTATCTATGTTTACAATTTCTTCAGTATGTTCTCCCAGTGTCTTCTTAATATCTTTACTCTCTTCCTTCACTTCATTAAGTTGGTCCATGATATTTTTTGGACAGCTCTGATTAGTTGTTTGATGTTCTGCATCTCTTCTTGTTTTTTAGTTTGTTCATTGGATTGGGCCATGTCTTCTCATTTCTTAGTATGGTTTGGAATTTTTTGTTGCCATCTGGTCATCATTTATCTTGATGGGTTTACTCAGTTGATTAGCTTCTCTCTCTGCTGTAGAGTTTTGTTTAGCTGCTGGATTTGTGTGTGTGTTAAGTTTTGTTTTTTGTTTTTTTTTTTTTTTTTGACACTTTGTTCTTCTTGTTCTATTTCCTTGCTGTTTTCTATGTTCCCTTGAAGGAAACAGATTAGGGCCAGAGAAAGCAAAAGAGGTAAGAAGAGAAAAAGGATAATAGTAATAGTAATAAAAGTTAGAATAGGTGCCGTATAAGACTTAGTAAAATGAATATTTAACTCATGGAAGCAGTGTAGAGTAATAGGAATAAAAAAGTGGAGTATCTACAATGAAATGGGAAACTGAATAGAGAAAAATATATAGAATGATTTAAAAGGCCAGAATGATGAGGAGAGAAAGAAAGAGAAAATAAAGGACAGAAGGAAAAAAAGTTAATAATAAAAAAAAGAAAACAGAACAGACAAGATAGAAATTGAAACCAGTAAAGTTGAGGACTAATAAAAAAAGGTGGAATGTAAGAACCACAACAGAAAACAGAAGATAAAATGAAGGAAGGAAAAGAGATAGCATTGGTAGACAAAATCAGTATTCATAGAAAATGGGAAATCAAAGAAGAAGCAGCACAGCAAAGAAGAAACAAACTAGCAGCACCTAAGTTTAAAAAAGGGGCGGAGGGAGAAGAAAGAAATACAAGAAACTGGGAAGCGGCTGTGGCTCAATCAGTAGGGCTCCCGTTTACCATATGGGAGGCCCCAGGTTCGGTTCCCGGGGCCTCCTGGTAAAGGCAAGCCCGGCCGCACGGCGTGGTTAGCTGACCCAGCGAGCATAAGCAGCAAGGGGGGGATAAATGAATAAATAAATAAAAATCTTTAAAAAAAAAAAAGAAATACAAGAAACAAAACATACACACACACACAAAAAAACAAAAAACAACAACAAAAAACTCCAAACAAGCACACAAGCAAGCAGTCAAACAAATCTAAGGAAGAACAGCATTCCTTGCTGGGCCCTGGTGGAGCCTCTAGGGCTGCCTGTGTTCATCAATCAATTACCCTGCAGGCTTCTCTCTTCAGGTTTTGAGGTGGGTTTTACTGAGTAAACTAAGTTAAAAAAATTTTTTGTAAGTAACATTTTTTTTTTTTTGAAAAAATAAGGGACCCAAAAGAAGCTAGTACAAATATAATGTCTATGTTTTCCCTATCCTAGGGTATCAGCTGGATGTTAGATATCCTGATGGATCACTACTCTTAGAGGAGCTGGGAATCAAACTAGGGACCTCATTTACTCAAGGCAGAAACTCCTCCACTGAGCTACCTTTCTATTTGGGTGACTTAGCTCTTCAGAAAGCTATTCAATCACTTTCCCCCGGGCAGGTCTCACTCTCCCAGGGCAGCAGGATTCAGCAGGCTGTATGAGCAGATCCCCTCTCCCATCTCCTGGTCAGGTCGAGCTCCCTTTCGAAATTCAAACGGGACCCTGATGACTGAGTACACTGCACCAAAATGATTCTCACCATGGTACCACCCCCTCCTCCCAGGGGACCCTAAATAGGCACTTGGAAACTTCTTAAACGCTTCCCATGGCCTGACTCCCTTAGGGCAGCTGAAATTCTGATAGTCCTCAGCACAGAACTGTTAAATTGGCTGAGTCCGCCCCTCCCAGGCCAAGCCTCTGTATCCAAGGGCAGTTGGGTGAATCAGGCTCCCTCAGAAGATTTGCCTCTCCCCTTAGCCTGGTGCCACTTCTGGCCAGCTGGTGAGCTTCCCAAAGCTCTAAGGGGGGCCCAGGCAACCAAACCCACAGAAAGGAAACCTCTCTCCACCCTTTGCCAGAACCCTCCCACTCTCAGAGAATGCTCCCTCTAACTGGGTGGTGGTGGTGGGGGAAGTCGGGGCTTACCCTGGGCCCCTGCCCTTAAGGTGGGGCTTAGCCATCCGTGTTTTCCAGGAATGGAGCTAAAAACTCATGGTTTTATCTTGAGCAATTTATCTCCCTGTCCAACTCCCTCCTGATTGATGCCCCAAAGTCTCTCACTCTGTGGGCTCCCAGACAGCTCACTTGGGCAGGATCCTGTCCCCAGTCAGTTGTCTTTTGTGAGAGAGATGGTGAGCGTCCACTTAAACCGACACCATCTTGCCTTCCCCCAAAACAATACATTCTGATTTCTTTCTCATCCTACCTGTACTCTGTTTCTGATTAGCTCTTTGAGGGGAGCACCTATTCTGTCATTTTTTTTCCTAATATGTCTCATTATTCATTTTCATAAAACATCACATTATATTCCACTATCACTTGACGTTTTCCAGAGTTATTAACAAGCAGAATCTCTTTGACATATTTTTTAAATGTGATATATTTCTCAAAAGGATGGAAGAAATGAGTAAACTTCACTGAACTTGTTAAAACTCAATCATTCATCAATGTTTATTAAGCACTGACTAAGTATTAAGCACTCTTCCAGGCTCTGAAGATAAGAGCAGTGAACAAACAGTCAAAATCCTTGTATTTATGGAGTTTATTATTTTCTACGAGAGAGAAACAGAAAGACAGGGAATTAATGAATATATAAATAAAGTAATTCATGTGATGTATTAGGTAGTAGTAAGTGCTATGACGAAAACAAGCAGGCAAGAGGCTTGGAGAGGAGAAGGTGGTATTAGTTTGCCCAAGGGCTGCTGATGGAAAGTACACAATTGTATTGGCTTTTATAAAGGGGATTTATTTGGGGTAAAAGCTTACAGTTCCAAGGTCATGAAAAGTCCAACCCAAGGCTCACCCTTTCCTCTTCAGCTTCTCTGTGGGCCCAGCCTCTTGGGGTTTTGTACTTAAGTAATCCCGTGATCGTCTCTCTGCTAGCACAGGGCTTGTTTCTTTCCAAGGCTCCTATATTCATCTTAGCTGTTCTCTCTCTAATTTCAGCAGTAAGCTATATTCGGGCAAATGACTCATCTCTCCCAGGGGCCTCAGCTGTTTGAGCCTTATCAAAAGGCAAGATCAAAAATGTCAGAGCTCTCTCTTCTTTTGTCTGTGAGTGTGCATTTATATTAGACCCAGCAAGGGGGCAGAGACTCAATCTGAGTCCCGCTTCACTGATGTAGCCCAATAAAAAGCCCTACAGCTATCTTAATAAGTAATCTAATCAAAGGCCCCTCAGCTGACTTTAATGCAATCAAAGGGTGTCACACCCAGACGTCTAGATTAGTTTACAAACATAATCTTTGTCTTTTTGAGACTCATAGTATAATCTCAAAATGCCACAGGTGGTGGCACAGTTTTTATAAAGATGGCCAAAGATGATCTCAGAGAAGATAACATTTGATGGCCTGAGAATGAAGGAGCTCAGTGAAAGAAAGAATAGGGAAATTTGTGTGGAGGGTGTTCTTAGATGAGGGAAGAACAAATGCAAAGGTCCTTAGGTAGGAGCAGGCTCCTGTGTGTTTACAAAGAACAGCAAGAAAGCCTGCGGGGCTGGGTGAGTTGGGTGGAGAACTCTGGGTCTGACAGGTAATATAGGGTCTTGTAGGCTCCTGGAAGTCCTCTGGCTGGTACTCTGAATGAGATAGGAAGGCTTTGGAGAGGTTGGAAAAGGGGAGTGGCATTATCTCACTTACTTTGTGTAGCCTCCAGAATTATATTTAGTGTCCAGTTCCATTAGATAAGGATTTTGTTTTTACATTTCTAACAGAATCATAAAAGCAAGTGCTTAGTATTGAAGAAAAGTGACATGCTGAAAAATAAATATTGTCAATATTTTAATAAATTTTACTGTAGCCTATGCTGCTCTTGATGTGTTTATCCAATATCCACTTATCTCCAGGGTATAGTTGTATTTAAACTGTTTATCCAGGAATAAGATTAACTCTTGTAACATGTTATTGTATTGCTGTGTGTGTGTTGTATCTCTTATATGTGTAAAAACTTCATAACCATATTGCCAAGAACCACTGCACATTACTATGTTCTATAACCAACTCCATGGGAATTTTGCTCATACTATTGACAACCTTGTAATTCATTAACAGGAAGCAACTCAAAACAAGGAAACCAGGAAAATTAGAAATACCCAGAGGTACAGTGGCAGCTGTGGAATGAGATATTTCATGTGTTCTGTGAACATAAAAACATCTTAGAAAATGATGATTCATGTTTGCACTAGTATTTTAAGTCAAGAAATCTTTCTGAAGGCATATTACTCTCAAAAAGTCAGTTTTCCCATCGCACATTTTCATAATATGTGTTTTTCCATTGTGAAAAAAATTAATTTAGTAATAATGTCTTTTACTGATTAATATTGAAAAATATTTTGTTCAATGAAAACTTATTCTAGAAAAGCAGGTAAAGATTAACCAAAAATAATTAAACTCCTTCACTTAAAAATCTGCCTTTGGAGCAATTAATTATAATCAGTAAAATATCTATTCTTTTCAGAACAATCCCAATTTGCTACTTAAAACTGTCTTATAATATATACCACTTGTCAACCTTAATAGAAAAATTTTAGCCCAGAGGAAAAAAATAATAAATAAATATGGACACTATATCCCTTGATTTTGGCATGTTGGTTTCAACCTCACAAATCCTTCAGTTCCCCAAACTCTACAAATTCTGGTATTTATGCTCACAAGTTTCATGGCTTCTCATGGTGGAAACAACAGTTTTACCTTTGACACTGCCCTTCTCCCTATAGGATTACCAGCAAAGCATGGAAACTTTTCTATTTCATTTGGTCCCTGAATTAAATAGAGGACTTCCATGAAAGGAGGAGGGCTTAAGGGTTGCAGGGCAGGTTATTATAATATTGCTCAAGAAATGTGCATGACCCAGCTGATCTGGAAACTCAGTATCATTTTCTTTAAAAGGAAATAGTTGTATTTATCTGAGCATGGAAGAGAAAGGATGAAAGGACACTAATTACCCTTCAGCTCATACCCTGGGACTCAGTGGTCGGCAATTCTACAACTCCCAAATCTCTCTGGGAATGTAAGTAACAGATGTGATATTAAACCCTCTGTTTGTCTCACAGCATCAAGTACTCTTGGCCTTTAGGCTGCCTGTTCAAAACGAGAAAAGCAAGGGAATAGAGTTAAGTTCAACCAAGTACACTTTGAGTCCACACCCATGACCAGAGCACTTCCAAGTAATGTTTACTCCTTCATCAGCACCCTTTGGTCTATCTCCCCCCAAAATGTCACATTAGAAATAAAGACTTAATTATTTACTCCTGAGAACCAATCAATAGAAGCAGGGACCCAATTCTTATTGACTCAAACACATCGCTTTTACCGTTGACTCACATTAGGCATTGAAACGTTTTGTAGTCCACAGATGCTGGATGAGAATAATTTTTCCTATGCCTTTATATGATATTATTAGTCATTAGTACACAAACATGATCTTTGTTCTCTTCTTACACACAAGCTAAATAAGCACATGCATAACTTTAACAAACCTCTTACCAGTCATAAGAAATGTATGCGCTTGCCCCTGACATTGGTATTACAAATGATAATAATAAAGCTCAGTCATTGTTTTTGCTGCCAATGAACTTAAAACAGAATTCTTCAGTATGTAATTTACTGCCCTGGCATTCTCTTGAGAATTCACTCTTTAAAACATGCCTGTGTTTATATAAAATATATATATATCAGGATAGCGCCATTTTAGGTCCTATTAATTGTATTATAACAGTGGGGTTACCAGCACTTTTTCCCTTAAAAATTGTCACAGATCTTAAAGGACAGGTATTCTACACTATACCAGTTTTTTTTGTTACAAATATCCAGGTTTAAGAGTCAAAGTTATTTTTTTCTTTATTGGAGAAGTTGTGGGCTTGCAAAACAATCATGCATAAAATACAAACAAGTTATTTTAACATGTGTTGGAAAAATAAAAAGGCCCTGAGGTAGGTGGGAGTGTTGGAAACAGGATCAGCCTGTTGGAAACCTTTGGGAAACATTTCAATGGAACACTTTAGTTTGTGTAAAATACCACCACAACAGAAGAGGAAATTACATAAGGAAATCATATAGAACATAGATAATTGGCTTGCAATAAAATGATGGGTATATAGGTTATTTATCTAAAGCGTTTAAATGTTGTGTTCTAAATATATATATATTTTCTCTTGGCATATGTCAACAGTTTTCATCACTGTTATTTTTTCTGTAAGTATATGATGGCAAATAAATATGAATTAAAATACTTAGTAAAAATCTGACCCAATATTTTTTGCTGATCTGATTATCACAGTCCATTCCTGTATCCATTTGGTCTTTGCTTAAGCATTTATTATCTGAAATAACTCCTTTGTGTAGAGTATGTTCTATTTTTCATGGTACTCGTGCTCCATTGCAGCATGACTTCTTTTAGGTTCTGACTGTCTGTTTTCAGGTCTTGGAAATGAAATATGTGATAAATGTATGTGGATGAATGTATGTGGAGATACATAGGATCTTCAACTTTGTTTTCCAAAATTTAGCACTTACCCCTCATTTCCCCTTCTCTCCATTGTTCACTGCATCCACTGGGAGACACCAAGCACCGCTGATTGAATCGAACCTCGCTGAAAAGCTTCCCTGCCTTCAGTGTGGTCTTCCTATAAACACTGACCCCCTGCTCCGAAGCCTTCAGTGGTCCTCGTTACGTAAGTGTAAAATTCCAGCCTTCGAGATGGCATACAAAGCCTTCAAAATCTACACCTGGCAGACCTCACTCATCCAATTCCTCATACTCACACATTCCTTTGTCTCAGATATACAAAATCATTTGTAGTTCTTTGAATTCATCATGTCTCCTTATCTTTGCACATATTGTCCCATTTTGACTGGTAATTATCCATTTTCCTCAAGAGTTAATCCAAGTGTTAATTTTCTAAGAAGTCTTCTTTGAGTCTAGTTTTTCAGTTGAAGACTCTTCAGCAAATATGTTTTTAACAATTCTTTTAAGAGGTTCTGTACTGGGACCTCAGAATAAGGTCCCTCTCCTGGAGAATACCATAAGTCACTAGCCAATGACACCCTGCAGTTGATGATTTACGTATCGTCTTTCCCATTTATATAAATGTCATATGTTTAAGGATAATGTTTTCAGTACCATATCCTCTAATTTGGAGATAGTCTACAGTAAATATGTATAAATGAATAAAGAAACATCTTATTCTTAACTTATTTCTAGTACCTGATAAATGAATACTGACTAATTTTCATAAGGAAAAAATGTCATTATTTCTGCATTGTCAACCTAATGATTTTAAGCTGCTTAAATTTCAGAGTCATAACTTCTATTTCTTTTTCATCTCCTTAAACTTTCTATGATCTCTCTACTTAATAGATTCTCAATATGTATTCTTTTTAAAAAAGTAAACAAATCAATTTTATTGATACATATTTTATTGATACATAAAGTATACAATTTATCCAAAGTATACAATCAATGGTATTTGGTATAATCATATAGTTGTGCATTCATCACTTCAATCATTATTAGGGCAATTTCACTATTTCGATAGAAATAATAATAAACAAAAAATAGACAAACATACAAACAAGAAAATTACTCACCTCTCAATCTCTCTGTTTCCCTTCTGTACATAGCTGCTATTTCTGGCTATTCTTGCACAATTATTTATTTGTTGATTATGCAGCTTTATTGAGATATATTCACATACCTTATGATCTATCCAAAGTGTATAATCAATGGCTTTTTTTTTTTTAGTTGTTAGAAAATAATTTATTATAAAATTGTAAAATAAATAGAGAAATAGATTGGAAGAAATTACAAATTTTTGAAAAGAGTACAAGGCCAGGTTAGATATAATATAATTAATTATAAAAAATAGATAGCATAGCAACATTTATAAATGTAAATAATAATTCAATATAATAGAAATTAATTATAGCAATTCTAATTTTTATATATTATAGCTCTAACTCTTGGACATAATAACCTCTAAGAATGAAATAAATTATTGGTTTAGTTATTTAATTTCCATTTAGGCCATAATTCTTTCTAGATAATCAAATTCTGATTTGGGAATTCTTCACATCTTATTGGAATGAATTACAGCAGATAACAATTTACCAACTCATAAATTTATGAGGCAGAAAACTTCAAAATCTTGTTCAACAATAGGCATGCTAAATCATTATTGATCCATATATATTATTTTAATTAAAGGGTATGAATAAGAAAGGGTTAAAGAAAAATGAAGTATCCAAAAATAAATCTCTTCTCCAGTCCTTCTCAATTAAAAGCAAGTGTTTATTTTGTATGAAAAAAAAATTGCAGAATACTGACCACAGGAACAATTTACCAGTTGCACTGAGTAATTATTGTTCATATACTATAATGTTGTTACTTTATATTTATCTGGTCTACTCCACCTCTTTTTTGGTTACTATTTGCATGGAATACCTTTTTCCAACCTTTCACCTTTAATCTGGTTGTATCATTATGTCTCAGGTGGGTCTCTTGTAGACAACATATAGATGGCTCATATTTTTTTTATCCAAATGATCAGTCTATGTCTTTTGACTTAGGGGTTCAATCCACTAACATACAGTGTTATCACTGTAAAGGCATCACTTCATCCATTTTGTCCTTTGGCTCTCTGTTGTCATATCGTTCTACTGTCTGTCTTCTTATCCTTTAGCTTACTTTTCCTAGTAATCTTCATTTCTAAATTCTTCTCCAAATTTTTCACCCTTGTTTTTTATTTTCAGGCTTCAGAACCCCCTTTAGTATCTCTTGTAAGTCTGGTCTTTTGGTAACATATTCTATCAGGTTTTGTTTGTCTGTGAAGACTTTGAACTCACCCTCATTTCTGAAAGACAGCTTTGTTGGATACAGAATTCTTGGCTGGCAGTTTTTCTCTTTCAGTACCTTAAATACATCATACCACTTTCTTTTCTCCTCCATAGTTTCTGATTAGAGGTCAGCACTTAATCTTATCAAGTTTCCCATGGGTGTGATGCTTTGCTTTTCTCTTGCTGACTTCAGAATCCTCTCTCTGTCTCTGATATTTGTCATTATAAATAGTAGGTGTCTTGGGGTAAGTCTATTCAGATTTATTCTATTTGGGGTACATTGTCCTTCTTGGATATTGATATTTATGTCCTTCATAAGGGTTGGGAAGTATTCAGTCATTGTTTTCTCATATATTCTTTCTGCCCCTTTTCCAGTCTCTTCTCCTTCTGAGACATCAATAATACAAATGTTTGTGTGTTTCAAGTTGTCATTATATTCCCTGAGACTTTGTTCCATTTTGTTCATTCTCTTCTCTCTCTATTCTCTTGTCTTTTCCATTTCAGATGTTCTGTCTTCAAAATCACTAATTCTGTCTTCAAGCAATTCAAGTCTCCTCTTATGTGCCTCTAATGTATTTTTAATTTCATTCATCATGTCTTTCATTCTCATAAGGTCTGTTACTTTTCTTTGCAGTCTTTCAACTTGTGCTTTATGCTCTCCCAGTGTCTTCTAAATATCCTTTATTTCTTGAGTCATATTTTCTTTACATTCTTTGAAGTGATTTGGTAGAGTTGAATGATTTTCACTGATTGTCTTAAATCTTGTATTTCTTCAGGATTTTTAGTTTGTTCTTTTAGCTGGGCCATCTCTCCCTGTTTCCTAGTATGGCTTGTAATTTTTTGCTGATGTCTAGGCATCTGATATGTTGGTGAATTTACTCTGATGGCCAATTTCTCTCTCTTGCCTATTTTTTTTCCACAGCTCTTCTTTGGTATTTGACTCAACTTTTCCTCAGTCTTTAAGATTGCCCAGCCAATTTTTCAAAATCAGGACAAGGATTCACTAGTAGGGCACTGGTTTTCTCCCAGGAGTTGGATACAGAGAGTGCGGACAGTTTTTCCCCATGCAATTTCCAGACTGGCCAACAGATGGCACTCATCAGCACACTTTTCCATGGAAATATTTCAGTCTCGGCTTTCCTGTGTTCCTATGTTAAATCTCCAGATGGGAGATTCAAGGCAGGCTCTGCTGGCCAAATTCACTGAAATAAGGCACACTGACTCCCTCTCCCTTTTCCCTTGAAACAGCTGGCAGCAAGAAAGATGTCTGCTCCCCTCTCAGTCAGCTGCAGTGAGCCTGGTGTTTTACCCCAGCTTAGTATCTTGTGGGTGGGGGAGGGGAGCCCTTCCCACCGCCACTGAAGCTTGGTAACTCACATTTGTCATTTCAGCTTCTTGGTTTCTCTGTCCCTCACCCTCCTGGGAGTTGTGTGGGACTGTCCTGGTCTGCTGACCCCCAAAGCATGTTCCTCAGACAATTTTGGCTCTTTCTCCATTGTTTTCGTGATAGCATTCAGTTCTGCTTGTTAGCCTGTTACCATCTTCCCACAGCCCACTCAATATGTATTCTTAATGGATTAAAGATAACCATAATTTGGAAGACAGTGATAAAAAGTTAAAAGTATGTATGAAAAATAATATTTTACCATTTTTTTATTCCATGAGAACTGACATTTTCACTTAGAAAGATAGTCATATTTTAAAAGGACTTTAAAAAAAATTTTTAACTGCTAAACTTTTTCACATATAATTTTTACATCATCATATGATTTGAACCAATTAAAAATACAAAAATAAAGTTGAAACTAAATTATCACCATTTTCACACTGACATTTTATTTTATGTGGAATATTGTGACTACCTTTTAATTGGGAGATCCATTTTTAGTTTCTTGTTAAAAATATTTATACTATCCCCAGCATTTAGAATATTAAAACAAACTCCTTTCCCAGTTTTGACTTCAATGCTATTAAATATTATAATCTTTGAAGGGCATCTGCTATACACTAAAAAAAATGCATCTCATTTGGAAGCTTTTTAATTTCACTTAAATTTTAAAGACATAGAAATATCCAATACTACACAATAAAAAGCCAATGTAAATATTTAAAGATAAAGTCACTATAGAAGCAGAGGACCACAATTACTATTTTTGTTATTAAGATTTAATTTTATCTTGGCCAGTAGTGGTTATTGTTGATATTTTTTCTATGGAAATATATGTCTGCAAACTAATATATGACTCAGACTCATTAACATTAGATTTAAATTTTCTTCATAAGATGTAGCAAACATAGACCCAAATACAGTGTTGTTGTTTTTTTTTAACATAGTTGTCCAAAGTTTACTGGAGATTGTTTAAACATTCAGAACTTCAGGTTACCACCAGGCAGAATGGCAAAGCCATTTTGGTCACCAAGAATAAGAAGTCCAGGCACTTTTGCCCACTCCATGGTACCATGATATCGTGGTTGGCCAAGAAAAACACGATACATGCAAGCAATGGTCAAAGAAATGCTTTACCCACATAGAGAAGAGACAAAGCAAGTTCAGTTTTAGTATTTGGTATCAGTTTCCCATGGCTGGCAGGTTTGTTTCAACAGCCCTTACAGGGCAACGATTTGTGCACACACCTCTTGTGATGCAGTGGGGGAGACCCTATACCCTCCCTACTGGGAACAGA
This sequence comes from Tolypeutes matacus, assembly GCA_026826555.1. NCBI lineage: Eukaryota > Metazoa > Chordata > Mammalia > Cingulata > Chlamyphoridae > Tolypeutes > Tolypeutes matacus. The sequence continues at coordinate 2,055,416 of JAKSZT010054342.1, read as the reverse complement.
TATCCTAGTGAGTTTGGTCAGGTGCCATATGACACAAATGCTTTAGTGATCCTTGTGCACTCCAACAGGGGACAATGTCCCGATAAGGAAGAAGAACCTGAGCCAAGAAATGGGCTTGCTGCCCAGGCTCCAAATAAGGGGATGTTCTACAAGTATAGCCTAAGGGGACCCAGGGACTGATTAGAAAAAGCCAGGGGAGGTGTGGCAGATTGCTTGATGGCTGATACCCCAGCAGTTCACCCCAACCCTTACCAGGGGTCACACTTGGTAGGACCAGTGCCCACTTTGAATGTGAAGGCAGAGGTGGGTCCATTGTGGTCCGTGAATAACCTGGATGTCAGTGACTCATTTGGGGAGTATTTTGCCAGGTTTACACAACATTTAACCATTGTCATTAAAAGGACAACCACCAGGAGGATGATCAGGCCACTCTGGAAGAGCATTGTCAACTAACAGTCCCAGGTGCTGGCATTCAGCCAGCTAAAGAAATCAAAGAAAGAATTCAAGGAGTATTGCAGTTGTGTAACTGACAGCCATCCTGCCTAAGCATGTCTTTCCTGAGTTGTTTATGTAGACACAGCATGATGTATTGGTGATAACACAGACACCCCTTTGTCCTGTCAGCAGATGATCAAGGGTTATCTGGTTACCCACCACCACCTTGGCTAGAGAATGAGTCCTATTGGTCTTGAATTGCTCAGGCAGTAAAGTAGCATTAGCTATCTCTGCCATTGTCAGAGACAAGTTCCATACCATCTGCCTGTCCCAGGGCACATACATACCTATGCCCAATATGAGTATCCAGGCTGCAGAATGGAACCAGCTGTCAAATTATCCTCCTGAAAGTGTATTACAAATCATAGAATGATGGACAAGTCCTGTGGGGCTCTTCCAACCCTCCATGTGATTTTCCACATGGACAGTAATTCCAAATGTTCTGAGACAGCAAAAGCCCTTGGTGGGAGGCACACCATAGGCCAATGAGGTCCAGAAATTAAAACATATCCCAGGTTGGCATTGGTGACATCACCAGTGATTTGTAGCTATAATGTATACTATTCCAATTAAGTCTGCTCAGCTTGAGTTTGCCACAAAGTGGTTATGAGCAAGTGATAGCAAGCACCACATCATCCAAATTGCCAATATGAGTCAGTGACCCAGTTTCCATTCTAGGGTCATTTCTACTCATGTCTTAAATGATATTAAAGCAGGGAACACAGGGGTGAATTTGCAACTGGACATACATCAGTAGGGTGGCCTGGCAAGTAAGCCCACTGATCACTTGGGATAAACCAATGTCACTGAGCACTGGCCAGGCTGCCATGATCGAGGTCCATGTTGAAAGAAATCGTATTCTGAGGTGGCATATACAGCATCGCTTGAGTTCACTTCCTGCTCCCATCGCTGAACTGTCACTAGACTATTGTCAATTCAGACACTACCAGGGATTCTGTGGAGGCAAGAGAGATAGAAAAATTAGCTTTCCCACTCCCTTCCACTCCTCACACCTCTTGTGGCTGGAGGTGTTCCTGTCCTATTACTACGAATGTGGTTTGCCCAGGTTTTACAACCAAGGTTCCCTGTCCAAGTCCTGAGGATACAACCTCAGCAGGGACCTAATGCTCCTGTTGCTTGACCCAAACTTTCTGTCCTTGGTTGTCCAGTCTGGGAAGAGAAGTCATATAGTGAACAAATTCAACATGCCTTATAATGTTGTCCTCTCCTACTGGGGATTCAGGCACTCCCAACACCACCAGAAGTACCCCACTGCCTTGGTATTTCTTGGTCCCCTCAATCCTCCTTGTGGGCTTTCACAGAATAAGGGCACCCAGAGTCAGTAGAGCATTTAGATTGGAATTAAGGGGGCCTGTATGGAGTGCACTACTCGAACCAAAAACCACCCCCAGTAAATGTGCCAGGAGGGAAAAAAATGAGGGTGTTTGCATACATTGAGATTGGAATTCTGCAGGAATAGCCTAATGATGTGCCTGCCAGGTTTACTCACATCCTCAACAAGTTCAGTATTTTCTATCATGTGTTGCACTGCCATGTTTTTCTTTTGCTGGAGTGTATTATTAATGTCCAAACTCCCCTAGTTAGGTGCTGATTTCATCTAATTAGCAGGACATCCCAATGTCCTTTTTTTGAGTTTTCACTTTAATCATCTATTTCATCATTTGATGGCCCCATTAGCTTGTGGATGTAGGGGTGCATGGAAAGTCTGTCTTATTGCGTGTGCCCACTGCTGTGTTACTTGTGCAGTAAAAAATAGTCCCTGGTTGAATTGGAATCCCATAGTTACCCTAAAACCTAGTTACCTAAGTTTACCTAAATTTAGTTAGATAACTAACTAAACTTAGTTACCTAACTAGCTACCCTGAAGCTATTGTGGGAACTTTATCTCAATGTCACACAGGGATGCTGATCTCTTAGTCTAAGTAGGTGTCAATGGCAGTGAGGCACAATTAGTAGCCATAGCTGGGTGTCATTGTTCCAATGTGGTCGAGTTGGTTGCCCGACCTATGTGGGGCTTAGCTAGGACACATAAGTCCTAGCTAATGTGGTCCAGCTTACCAAGATGCATGGCCTGAGCTCATTGGCAGGAGTCACATGACTCTGCTGCAGCTTTAGCTTCTGCTTTCTCTAGTGTGAGTCTGTGGAAATTACCCCTTCTTGCATCTGATATGGATTTCCATGTCTTGTGGCAAATCTAGTGAGCAATTGTGGTAACCTGTTAAGTGCAAGTTTGGTCAGCACAGGAATTTACTCATGCTTTGCTTTAAATGTGCATCACCTTAGATGACAAATAGAATTTCTCCCCAGCTTGCAAGCTGTTAAGATAACCCCTGTCCCCACACAAGGGAACCTTTGATATTCTAGTCATTATTTTGCCATTCACAAGTGGATATGGCTAGCCAGTTTGCAATGGCACATGGTAGAAAATTCGAACCCTATTGAAGGACATAGATACCCATGTCCAAGAAGCACGATGTACTCCCATTTGAAAAAATCCAAATAGACCGACTCTGAGACACATACTAACCAGAATGTCAAATGCCAAACACGAAGAGAGAAAATTCTGAAAGCCCCAAGAGAAAAGCAATGCATAACATAAGGGATACCCAATAAGATTAAGTGATGATTTCTCATCAGAAACCATGGAGGCAAGAAGACAGTGGTATGATACATTTAAGGTACTGCAAGAGAAAAACTTCCAGCCAAGGATCGTATAATTGGTCAGATTGTCTTTCAAAAGTGAGGGTGAGTTTAGAATATTCACAGATAAACAGAAACTGAATTTGTAACCAAGAGAACCGCTTTGCAGGAAATACTAATGGGTGTGCTACAGCCTGAAAGGAAAAGACAGGAGAGAGAGGGTTGGAAAAGAGTCTAGAAATGAAGATTATATCAATAAAAGTAACTGAAAGTGTCAAAAGAGTGGTGATAATAAAATATGACAGATAAAACCCAAATATTGAGGAATAAACTTAACCAACATTGTAAAGCACTTGTATTCAGAAAACTACAACTCATTGTTAAAAGAAATTTTTTTTAAAAGTCCTAAATAATTGGAAGAACATTTCATGCTCACAGATTAGGAAGACTAAATATCATTAAGATGTCAATTATACTCATATTGATATACAGATTCAATGCAATCCCCTCCAAAATTCCACCAGAATTTTTTAAATAAGTGGAAAATATGACTATCAAATTTATTTGGAATGGCAAGGGGTCCTGAACAGCCAGAAACATCTTAAAAAGGAAAAGTGAAGTCATTTCCAGACTTTAAATCATATTACAAAGCTACAGTGGTAAAAACAGCATGGTACTGGCATTAAAACAGACACACAGACCAATAGAACTGAATTGATGGTTTAGAAACAGACCCTCACATCTAGCATGAAGTGATTTTTGACTGGCCTGTCAAACCAACCCAGCTCGGGCAGAACATGTCATTTAACAAATGGTGCTGAGAAAACTGGATATCCATATCAAAAGAAAGAAAGAGGACCCCTATCTCACACCTTGTACAAAAATTAACTCAAAATGAATAAAAAAACCTAAATAAAAAAGCAAGAACCATAAAGCTTCTAGACGAAAATGTAGGAAAATATCTTCAAGACCTGGTGGTAGGTGGTGGATTCTTAAAGGAGATAAGAGGAGGACTGAGATGGACTACTGATGTTTGATATATGTAGAAGTTTTAATTAGCTTTACTGTAAAAGTGTGGAAATGTACAGAGTTGATGGTAACACATTATAGAGAGTAACAGCTGGTTTATAAATGAGAATGTGGCTGAAAATGGTAGTCTAGGGATGTAAATGCCAACTGACAGAAAGCTAGAGAATAATCTAGAAACTGAAGAGCACAGTAAACCCAGAGGTGGATGAGAATAGTGGTTGATGGTACAGGTGCAAGAGAGTCCTTTGTGAGCTAGAGCAGATGTACATCAGTATTGGAGGGTGGTGGAAATGTGGAGAAGCATGGGAAGAATACAACTGGAGTGACCTATGGAGTGTGGTTAACAGTAATAATGTAATATTCTTGCATTTATGACAAAGATGTACTGTGTTGATAATGGGGAAGTATGGAAAATGTGTGCCACATTTACACTATGGACCTGGGAATAATCAGATGATATTATCTCATAACCTGTAACAAATGTTCTACCACGGTGTGGTGTGTTGAGAGAGGGGTGTGTTGTTTGGGAATCCTGCACATGTGCATGATTGTTTTGTAAGTTTACAACTTCTGTCATAAAAATATATTTAAAAAATAATAAGGTGGGTTGGGGGAAAATACACCAAATGTAAGATAAGGACTATAATTAGCAGTAAGAGTTTGACAATATTCTTTCATAACTTATAACAAACGTCTCACGACAATGCCAGGTGTTGGTGGAGGGTTGATGGATGGGACCCCTGTCTGATGTTATGCATGTTTGCTTTGTAAGGTCACAACTTTTACTAGACACTTATTGTTTATGTATGTTCATGTATAAATGATATAAAAAATAATAATAGGGTGGGTCGGGGGAAAATACTGTGGTTAGTAGTAATATTTTGAAGACACTCTTTAATCATTAGTTAACAATGTTTAACAAGGTATTGGTGGTAGGATGAGGTATGAGAGCCCTGAGTGATGTTATGTAGGTTTGTTTTGTAAGTTCACAACTATTGCTCTACACTTATTGTTTATGTGTGTTCATGTATGACTGATATACGTCAATAAATTAAAAAAAAAAAAAAAAAGCCCTATTGGTAGCCGGAGGAAAGGAGGCACATTTTATGTGTTAGCAACCCTGTTTCTGGCAGTAACATGGAATACAGCTCTAGAAAATATAGCTGAGTTACACGATGTTGCTAAGAAGATTTCTCAACAAACTGTTAAAGTTGCTATTGTATCTGCTTATAACAAATTATGGGAGGAGAGAATTGAATTAAGGAACACACTTTTCAGTTTCCTAAGAATGGCTTTCCAAGCCAGGAGAGGACTATCCAAGAAAGAGCCTCAGGGCAACTATCAATCCTGAGTGCCCTCAGGAAAACAGGGGTCTGGTAAAGCCAAAGTCAAGAATGAGACTCAAAACCCCTTATTCACACTGCATATTAATTTATGTTGGTACATTAGACATTGTTCAATTAAAAAAGACCTTTAATGTATTTTAAAGTGTGCCTGGGAGCCCCTTTCAGTTAAAAAAAAAAAAAAAAAAAAAAAAAAGTAGGACTTTCAAGGATCTTCTCTTTGTCTTTGCCAATAGTAAAATTATTTTCAAAATTTTTAGAAATGTTTATTGAAAGCCTGCATGAGTAGCTGCCTTTCACACACCAGTTTGTTAATTTAACATTTATTTAAAGTTTTTACAGATTTTTTGAGATATGATTCATTGACAAAAAGCTGTTCATATTTAAAATATATATTTGATTAGTTTTAACACATGTATGCAAACATAAACTTATGGCAAAATTAAGAAAAATAAACATATCCATTACCCACAAGTTTCTTCATGCTACTTGGTAGTCTGCGCCTCCCCCACCCTCCCATCCCTAGGCAAGTGCTGCCCAGTTTGCACCTTTTAGAGTTACATGTAAATAGAATCACACATATTTTTGCCCATCACTTCTCACTCCAGATAATTATTTTCAGTCTCATTATGTTTATACATGAATCAAGAGTCCATTGCTTTTTATTACTGAATAGTATTCATTGTGTAGATATGCTATAATTTGTTTGTTCATTCATCTCTTGATGGACATTTGGTTTGTTTCTAGTTTTTGGTGTTTGCAAATATAGATGCTCTGAATATTTGAATATAAATCTCAGTGAGGACAAAGGCTTTCACTTTCCTTGAACAAAGTCCTAGGAGTGAAATATCAGGGTCATAGATTAGGTGTTTGCTAAACATTTTAAGAAGCTGCCGAGCTGCTTTTCAAGTTGTTATCATTTTACTTCACAGTATCAGTGTAGGAGAGTTCCAGTTATTGTACATCCTCATGGATACTTTGAATATTCTGGCCTTTTTTTTTAAATTTCAGCCATTCCAGTGGAATACACAGTGGCATCTAATGGTGGTTTCATTTGCATTGTCCTAACGACTAGTGTCTTTGGTTCTAGGATGCTACAGCAAACACGCACTGTGGGTTGGTTTAACAATGGAAACTAATTGTCTCAAGGTTTTGGAGGCCAGAAGGTTTGCTTCCTCACAGGGTCAGTCGCATTCTGGCAGGCTGGCGATCCTCAGGAGTCCTTGGTCTTCCTGTCACATAGGGATGCTCTCTCCTTTCTCTTCTGCGTTCCGTTGACTTTCGGCTTCTCTCTGTAGCCTTCTCTTCGTATCCAATTTCTTTGGCTTATAAAGACTTCAGTCATATTGAATTAAGGCACACCCTCTTTCAGATTGGGTACACCTTAAGTAATAATATCTTCAAAGGTCCCATTTACTAATGAATTCACACCACAGGACTGGAGCTTGGGGTCTGAACATGCCTTTTGTGGGGGACACGATTTAATTGCCAACAGCTAGTAATGTTGAACATACTTTCATACGCTTATTGCCATCTGTGAAACTTCTTTGGATAAGTGGATATTTCCCCCCTGTTATAGGCCATCTTTTCATGCTTTTTGCAAGCCTTATAATTATAGATTAGAAGCCAGATGTTAAGAATTTTACATTATTAGGTACTGGGTATTTTTGTTTCTTTCTTTAATTTTGTAGGACATTGTTCTAGCATGCAGTTAATTTACTTGTGATTAATTTGATCCTTTCAGGACTTGCTTTTAAGATTTTTAAGGGCAGATCCAGAACAACCTTTAGCCCAGGTCTAATTTAGATTCACTAGTAAGGAAATTTAATTCTGAGAATCACACTCCACTTATTAGGAGGTCTTCTCATTTGCTTGGTGCCAGGGAAGTCAGTGACATCCTTTTCCCAGTCCTCGCCTAACCCCCTCCTTTCCCCCTCTGGCTTGTTTGCATGCACATGTTTTGATATGTTTCCATTTCACAGCCAGGGGAAACATTAGGTCTAATGGAATGTTCTGACCATAGCTTGAACCCCAAACCAGTAACAAGCAGCAGAGGCCGCTTGCCAGGGCAGAAACTCTTCACAAAGATTGCTTGATACGGGCTTTTTGCTCAGTGGCAGGGCCTCTTCCCCCTGGAGTTCCTGTGCCGTCCCTTGGGCAGCACACCATCCCTCATCTGATGCAAAGTGGGGAATATGGAGCTGCGACGCAGAGACCGACCCGAGCACGGTCTCCCCAGGAGGCCACCAACGTGGGCCTCTTCCCCTTCTCTTTTGGACACTTTGTGCTATGTGAGTAATGAAGTGGCCATTTGCTGAGACTTTCTGTTGTGCCTGAGCCTGTGTTCTTGTGGCCACACAGTAACTCACTCCCCAGTTGGTGGGAACAGGAATTTCTCCCAGCTGTGCTTTTGTTTTAGGAATCCCTCAGCCTACTCCCTTCCATCCATTTTCTCCCTGGTCTTTCTCACATGATGTTATTAGTATTCAGCCAAGGATGAAGAGGAAGCCCTCTATAAAGCTCTGCGGTCTCTTCCTTTCCAATGTCGTGCTCTGCAAATCCTTCCTGCCTTGGCCTCCTCAAAGTCCAACTTCTCGCTCCTCCTCTTTGGAGGAACTCTAGGATCTGCATTATCTGTCGTCAAGAGCCTGAAAACTGGGAGAGAAGCAGCAAGATGTTGTCAGTTTAAGTGGGCACTCCCTATCTCTCTCACAAAAGATGGCTGAGTGGGGCGAGACCCTGCCTGAGTGAGCTGCTTTGGGAACCCACAGAGTGGGGGACTACGGGACCTCGATCTGGAGGGAGCTGGATGAAGAGGTAAATTGCTCAAGGTAAAACCGTGAGTTTCTGGTCCCTGTGGCTGGAACTGCTGATGGCTAAGCCCCACCCTCGGGGCAGGAAGCCGCTGTGAGCTCTGACTCCCACCAGCCACCCAGAGGGAGGGAGTGTTCTCCAAGTGTGGGAGGGTTCTGGTGAAGGGTGGAGAGGGGTTTCCTTTCTGTGGGTTTGTTTGCCTGGACCCCCTTTGAGCTTTGGGGAGCATACCAGCTGGCTCAGGTGGCACCAGGAAGAGGGGAGAGGCGAATCTGCTGAGGCAGCCTGATTTACCTAACCACCCTGGGATAGAGAAACTTCAGCTGTGAGAATGCGGAGTCAGGCAATTGACCAGTTCTGTGCTGAAAACTATCAAAATCTCAACTCCCCTAAAGGAGGCGGGCAGTAGAAAGCACTTAATAAGCTCCCAAGAGCCTATTTAAGGTCCCCTGGGAGGAGGTGGTGGTCTGGAAGAGAGTTGAGAGTCATTTTTCTGTGGTGAGTTCACTTGCCAAGGTCCCGTGTGCATTTCAGAAGGGAACTCAACCTGACCAGGAGAGGTGAGGGGGCATCCGCTCACATAGGCTATTGCGTCCTGCTGTCCTGGGAGAGAAAGCAATAAGAGCAGAGAGGGGACAGGGACAGACTCCTAATCAGCAGGAGTCTACCACCTGCAAAGAGTCAAGTCCCCCGGGGGAAAGTGACTGGAGAGCTGTCTGAAGAGCTAACAGACCCAATGAGAAAGGTTAGCTCAGTGGAGGAGATTCCACTTTGAATATAGGAGGTCCCTAGTTCAATTCCTGGCTCCTCTTAGAGCAGTGATCCAATAGGATATCAAACATCCAGCTAATAATTTAGGACAGGGAAAACAGAGACACTATTTTTATATTAGCTTCTCTTGGGTCTCTTACTTTTCCTAAAAAATGGTTACTATTTTAAAAATTTAACTTAGTTTACTTGATAAAAGCTGCTTAAAATCTGCAGAGGGCAGCCTGCAGGGTAATTGATGGATGAACACTGGCAGCCTGAGAAGCTCCTCAGGGCCCTAAGAGGGAAGGCTGTTTTTCCTTAGTTTCTGTTTGTTTGCGTATGTGTTTGTTTGTTTGTTTTTGTTTTCTTGTTTTCCTTCCTCATTCTCACCCCCCACCTATTTTTTTTTTTTTTTTTTGAAAATTATGTGCAGCTGGCTCATTTCTTGTTTGCTGTGTTTCCTCTTCCTTGATTTCCCCTTTTCTGTGCATACCAATTTTGTCTACCATTGCTATCTCTTTGCCTTCCTTCATCTTTCTATTTTCTGTTTTCTGTTGTTGTTCTTACATTCTACCTCTTTGTTTAGTCCTCAAATTTTCTTGTTTTTATTCCTATCTCATCTATTTGGTTTTCTTTCATTTATTAACATTTTCTTTTAGTCTTTTCTTTTCTCATTACCTCTCTCCTCAGCATTCTAGCCTTTTAATTAAATCTATATATTTTTCTATATTCAGTTTCCCATTTCATTGGTGGAACTCCACTTTTTATTACTATTAATCTACACAGCTTATATGAGTCAAATATTCATTTTCCTAGGTCTTGTAAGGTTCATCTTCTAACTTTTACTATTATTATTACTATTATCTTTTTTCTTTTCTTACCACTGTAACTTTCTCTGGCCATAATCTTTTTCCTTCAAGGGAACATAGACAACAGCAAGGAAATAGAATAAGAGGAACAAAGTGTCAAAGAGAAAACTTAACACACACCCAAAAGCACCAACAAATAAAACCCTAGAGTAGAGAGAGAAGCAAATCAACTGAATAAACCCATCAAGATAAAGATGACCAGACAGCAACAAAAATTATAAACCATACTAGAAACGGAAGGACATGGACCACTCCAACGAACAAACTAAAACCAGGAAGAGATGCAGAACATCAAACAACTAATCAAAGCCTTCCAAACAAATACCATGGACCAATTTAATGAAGTGAAGGAAGAGATTAAGGATATTGTGAAGACACTGGGAGAACATACTGAAGAAATTGTAAACATATATAAAAAATAATGGATATGATAGTGATGAATGGCACAATCCAAGAAATCAAAAATACACTGAAAACATAACAGCAGATTTGAACAGGTAGAGGAAAAAATTAGTGATGTGGAAGAAAGTACATCTGAATCAAACATACAGTAGAACAGATAGATAAAAAGATAGAAAAATTTCAGCAGGGACTTAGGGCTTTGAAGGACAATAAAAATGAATAAACATACATATTATAGGCATCCCAGAGGGAGAAGAGAAGGGAAAAGGGACAGAAGGAGTGTTGGAGGAAATAGTGGCTGAAAATTTCCTAACCCTATTGAAGGAGATGGAAGTACATGTCCAGGAATCACAGTGAATCCCAAACAGTATAAATGCCAACAGGCCTACTCCAAGGCATATACTTGTCAAACTTTCCAGTGCTCAAGACAAAGAGAGAGCACTGAAGGCAGCAAGAGAAAAGAGAACCATTACTTACAAGGGAAGTTCAATAAGATTAAGTGCTGATTTCTCATCTGAAACCATGGAGGCAAGAAGGTATTGGTATGACATAGTTAAGGTACTAAAAGAAATAAAACTTCTAGCCAAGTATTCTCTGTCCAGCAAGACTCGAATTCAAAAATGATGGAGAGTTCAAAATATTCACAGATAAACAGAAATTAAGAGAGTATGCCAGTAAGAAACCTGTCCTTCAAAAAATACTAAAGGGAGTCCTGCAGATTTAAAGGGAAAAAACAGGAGAAGAGAGTTGGAGGAGAGTGTAAGAACAACTGAAAAGACAAAAAGAGAAATAAAAACAACAAATGACACACATAAACTCAAGAAAATATGACAAATGTAAGTAATTCCTTCAGAGTAATAACACTGAATGATAATGGATTAAACCCACCAGTCAAGAGACACAGATTGGCAGAATGGATAAGGAAAGATGACCCATCTATAAGATGTCTACAAGAAAGCCACCTTAGACCCAGGGATTCAAGGAGACTGAAAGTGAATGGCTGGAAAACCACTTTACAAGCTAACAATAGCCAAAAAAGGGCAGGAGTAGCTATTCTAATATCAGACAAAATAGACTTTAAATACAAAACTACTGTAAGAGACAAAGAAGAACACTATATATTAGTAAACATTTATGCACCTAACTAGGGTGCCTCAAAATGTGTGAGGCAAACACTAGAAAAACTAAGTGGAGAAGTAGATGCCTCTACAATTATAGTGAGGGATTTTAATACACCACGATCACCATTAGACAGAACATCTTGACAGAGAATAAATAACGAAACAAAGACTTTGAATAATTACATTTGAGGAACTGGACCTAATAGACATATACAGAACACTACAACCAAATACAGTGGGATATACATTCTTCTCGAGTGCACATGGATCATTCCCCAAGATAGACCACATGCTAGGCCACAGAAAAATTCTCAATCAATTCAGAAAGATTGAAATTATACAGAATATTTTCTCTGACCACAATGGAATGAAGCTGGAAATCAGTAAGGGCCAGAGAACGCAGTAGGGAAAAAGATATGGAAATTAAACAACACATTCTTAGATAAACAGTGGGTCAATGAAGAAATCTCAAAGGAAATCAGTAACTACTTTGAAATAAATGAAAATGATGACACAACATATCAAAACCTATGGGATGCAGCAAAACCTGTACTGAGAGGGAAATTCATAACCATAATTGCATGTATCAAAAAAGAAGAAAGAGCTAAAATTGAAGAACTAACTGCACAACTGGAGGAATTAGAAAAAGAACAACAGACTAACCCTAAAGGAAGTAGAAAGAAGGAAAAACAAGGATTAGGGCTGAACTAAATGAAATTGAAAAAAAGAAAGCACTAGAAAAAATAAACAAGACCAAAAGATGGTTCTTCAAGAAGATCAATAAAATTGACAAACCCTTAGCTAGACTAACAAAGAAAAAAAGAGAGAAGATGCAAATCCCAACAGGATGACAATAAGAAATGAAGAAGGGGAAATGAAGAAGGGGATTTCACCACTGACCCCAAAGAAATGAAGAGTATCATAAGAGGATACTTTGAAAAATTATATGCCAACAAGAATGACAATTTAGAGGAAATGGACAAATTCTTAGAAACGCACAAGCAGCCTATATTGATGAAAGAAGAAATTGATGCACTCAACTAACCAATCATAAGTAATGAGATAGAATCAGTCATCAAAAGCTTCCCAACTAATAAGAGCCCAGGACCAGATGGCCTCACAGGTGAATTCTACTAAACATTCCAGAAAGAGATAACACCAATGCTGCTTAAGCTCTTCCAAAAATAGAAGTAGAAGGAACATTGCCTAACTCATTCTATGATGCCAACATTACCCTAATACCAAAGCCAAACAAAGATGCTACAAGAAAGGAAAATTACAGACCAATCTCTCTAATGAACCTAGATATTAAAATTCTCAACAAAATACTTGCTGATCATATTCAATGATACATCAAACGAATTATACACCATGACCAAGTGGGTTTCATTCTGGGTATGCAAGGATGGTTCAACATAAGAAAATCAATCAATGTAATACACCACATAAACAGATTGAAAGAAAAAATCACACGATCATCTCTATAGATGCAGAAAAAGCATTTGACAGAATACAGCATCCTTTCATGATAAAAACACTGCAAAAGATAGGAATAGAAGGAAACTTTCTGAACATAAAAAAGGGTATGTATGAAAACCCCACAGCTAACATCATACATAATGGTGAAATACTAAAAGCTTCCCTCTAAGATCAGGAACAAGACAAGGATGCCCACTATCACTGCTCATATTTAGCATTGTGTTTGAAGTACTTGCTCAAGCACTGAGGCAAGAAAAAGATATAAAAGGCATCCAAATTGGAAAGGAAGAAGTAAAAATTTCACAATTTGAAGATGACATGATCCTATACATTGAAAGCCCTGAGAAATCTAAAGCAAAGCTTCTAGAACATATAAATGAGCTCAGCAAAGTTGCAGGTTATAAGATCAACATGCAAAAATTAGTAGTATTTCTGTATACCAATAATGAGCAAGCTGAGGAGGAAATGAAGAAAAAAATGCCATTTACTATAGCAACTAAAAAAATCAAATACCTAGGAATAAATTTAACTAAAGTTGTAAATAACTTATACATAGAAAACTATAGAACACTTTTAAAGGAAACCGAAGAAGACTTAAATAAATGGAAGAATATTCCCTGTTCCTGGATAAGACTAAACATTATTAACATGTCTATCCTAACCAAACTAATCTACAGATTTAATGCAATCCCAATAAAAATCAACACAGCATTTTTTTCTGAATTGGAAATCTAACTATGAAATTTATTTAGATGAGCAATAGGCCCCGAATAGCCAAAGACATATAGAAAAAGAAAAATGAAATTGGAGGAATCACAATACTTGACTTTAAAACATACTATAAAGCTATAGTGGTCAAAAATGCATGGTATTGGCACAGGTATAGACATACTGACCAATGGAACAGAATTGAGAGTTCTGATATAGATCCTCTCATATACAGTCATCTGATATTCAATAAGTCCACCAAGCCCACTCAATTAGGAGAGAATGGCCTCTTCAACAAATGATGTTTGGAGTTCTGGACAACCATATCCGAAAAATGATAGAGGAACACCATCTCACACCTTATACAAAAATCAACTCAAGATGGATCAAAGACCTAAATATAAGATCCAATACCATAAAGACCTTGGAAGATAATGTAGGGAAACATCTACCAGACCTTGTAATAGGAAATGGCTTCATGAATTTCATACCCAGAGCATGAACAGTGAAAGAAAAATTAAATAAATGAAACCTCCTCAAAATTAAAACCTTTTGCACCTCAAAGGAGTTTGTCAAGAAAGTGAAAAGACAGCCTACCCAATTGGAGAAAGTATTTGGTAACCATATATCTGATAGGAGCCTAATATCCTGCATATGTAAAGTAATCCTATGTCTTAAAAATAAAAAAAACAACCCATTTAAAAAATGGGCAAGTGATTTGAACAGACACTTCTCCAAAGAAGAAATACAAATGACTAAAGAGCACATGAAAAGATGCTCAACATCACTAGCTATTAGGGAAATGCAAATGAAAACTGCAATGAGATACTCTCTTACACCCATTAGACTGGTGGCCATTAAAAAAACAGAGGACTACAAGTGATGGAGAGGATATGGAGGAATGGGAACCCTCATCTACCGCTAGTGGGAATGTAGAATGGTCCAGCCATTGTGGAGGACAGTTGGGCAGTTCCTCAAAAAAACTAACTGTAGATCTGCCATGTGATCCAGCAATCATATTGCTGGGTATATACCCAGAAAGAATTCAAAGCAAGGACATGAACATATATGTGCACACCAATGGTTTTGGCAGCATTATTCACTATTGCCAAAAGTTGGAATCAACCCAAATGCCCAGAGAGGAATGGATAAGCAAAACGTGGTACATACATACAATGGAGTATTACTCAGCTGTAAGAAGAAATAAAGTGCTAACACACGGAGTAACATGGGTGAACCTTGAGGACTTTATATTGAGTGAAACAAGTCAGTCATTAAAGGGCAAATATTACATATCTGCTTTGATATGAATTAAGCAAATTGAGCAGACTCAGAGAGCTAGAGTCTGGAGGATAGGTTTACAGGAAATAGAAAGAGAGAAAATGTTGTGAGCCAAAGCCCATACAGGCAAAATCTAGGATAAGCCGGAAGTGAGTAGTTGTGCAGCGAAGGGGCATGATAGGAATGTAGTGATACTATTGGGTTGGGTGATGCAAGCTTAACAGGGGGGTGGTGTGGGGAGGATGTGTTGGATGGTGTTTGAAACTGGGGGTGGGTTGGGTGAGGGAGCAGGTGAACCCTGGTGATTGGTGGGTATATGGTTGAAACGACAATGTTGAGAAAGCCCTTTTGGCAATATGACAAGGAGGGGTTACTGGTTGAGGGTGTTGGGTGGGGGGCATTTAGGACAGGGTGCACCTGGGGCAGGCTTCTAGAGAATGTGCGAGTGAGCATTTTGTCATGTTTTGTATCAGTGGGTGAAGATACACATATGACTGGGAAGGTGTTGGACTCCCATCCTGGGGAGGCCTTATAGGTTCTCAAAGAGAGGGGAGGGTGTCTCTTGAGGTCATGGGTGGTTCCTAAAAGGGGAGGAACCACAATGCCCTCAGTATTGTTGTAAGTATCTATGAATCCTGTCCTTCAAGCAGTGAAACCTGGTGGTCACTGTGGGCCCCAAGGGGAGGGGAAGGGAGGAATAGAAAAGATGGAAGAGGGAGTATTTAGGGGGAAATGGAAGTGTCCTGCATAATCTTACAATGATGGATACAGGCCATGTTAAATTTCATCAAATATTTATAAAAGTGTAAGGTCTAAAATGTAAACCATAATGTAAACCATTGACCATGGTTAGTGTACATGCTTCAGTATTTGTACCTCAGTTGTAACAAATGTACCATCCACATATGGGTAGGGGTCATAGAGAGAGGCTGTTGGGTATATGGGATTCCCCTATATTCTCTATGTGACTTTACTGTGACCTAAATCTTTGAAGACAAAATGAAAAAAAGTAAGACTCTGGGGAAGAAATGGAAGAAAATACCACTGTACATACAGGACAACAGATATTACAGTAATGAAAGGCAAAACATCAAAAAATTTTTTTACTTAATTTTTTAAAAATATTTTTCATTATTTTTTAATATCCCAATTTCTTTTTTTACTTTATTTTAATTTTAGTTTTTCTAATTTATTATGTATTTTATTTCTTATGTTAAAACCTATCGTTATTATTTCATTTTCCTATTAATTGTATTTGGCAATATTCTTGGCTTCATTTTTGAAGACGTTTTGGATCACAGAAGGGTTACAACTTTGACAGAGGAGGGTCATTGTTGTGGGGTGTCAGTGATGGGGGATAGATGGGAGGAAGTTCACCTGGGCATACATATAAGGTATATAAATGCATTCAAATGTTCATGGGGAATTGACACATTGGGTAGAGAGTCACACAACAACCAAAAGAATATTGAAATCCCATCCTGGGGAGCTCTGCCACATTCTCTACTGGAAAAGCCACAATCCCCCAAGTGCAGGGGCAATGACTAGTGAAGAACGATGGTCCATTGATGGGCCCTTGATATTGATGACTATGCTTATGAGCCTTTGCTCTTGAAATTGCACCTTAGCCTAGTTTTGTAGGGTGCCTAAGAGTTACCTATCAAGAGCCTCCTTGTTGTTCAAATGTGGCCTCTCTCTAAGCCAAACTCAGTATATATATATACATACATTACCTACCCCTCAGCATGGGACATGACTCTTGGGGATAAGCCTCCTTGGTACAAAGGGATTACCACCAAGCACTGGCTGGTGATGCAATTGGAAAAAGACCTTGAATAAAAGGGGAAAAGGATAAAGATAAATGGGTTTATATGGCTAAGAGACTTCAAAGTGAGACGGTAGGTTATCAGAGAGCTATTGCTTGTGCAGGACTCAGCAGGATATCATAGATTGCCAAAGTAGATACTACCCCAAATAGTAGGGGGTCCTGAGGGCTCTGGAGACACCCAGATACTACAGTCATGGCAGATAGCTCTGGAGTTTGGTGCCTTGCCAGTGGGCCCTACTTTAGAGTTTGTGGTCCTGAGTGTAACAGAGCTGGATTCAGATGTGACTTCCCTACACTTGCCTTTTCTGTCCTTTTTGTTTGAACCTATAGTTGGTGCTTCAGTTGGTAGGTGTACCTTCAAAAGACTTAAATCTCTGGGCTGTCCATATGCCAGCTGGGTCCTGAGCCTCAGTGGAGTTGCAACACCTACTCTCCAGTTCATTGGACTCACCCAGGGCAACTAAGGAGGAGGTGGGGATGGACATCTACCCCACCAGGGAACCGAGAGAGTCTGCAACTGCAAGCAAAATAGTCCCATCCATCAGTCATATGGGATCGAAACCTCCTTTCAATTAGAAGTGGAGTGGGCGTCACCATCCCAGAATCCTCAGGATTGGGAAATAAAATGTGGACTAGAGTGGACTTACTGGTATTCTACCATAGACTTACTGTGATTCTAGCAATGGAAGAAATTATATCATTGATGTGGAGACTGTGGCCACTGGTGGTGCTGAAGTCATGGAGATGGAAAAAGAGGTGTAAAATGGGGGCATTTTCAGGCTTGGAATTGCCCTGAATGGCATTGCAATGACAGATACAGGCTGTTATATATCCTGCCATAACCTACAGAATTGAGTGGGAGAGAGTGTAAACTACAATGTAAATTATAATTCATGTTTAGTGGCAATGCCCCAAAATGTGCTCATTAATTGCAATGAATGTACCACACTAATGAAAGATGTTGTTAATGTGGGGAAAAGTGGGAGGTGTGGGAGTGGGGCATATGGGAATCCCTTATATTTTTTTACGTAGCATTTTATGTATTCTAAGTATCTTTTAAAAATAAATAAAAAATATATTTTTAAAAAGTCTGAAAACTATTGCTTCATATATTCTGTCTCATTTTCTAGTTATTTTTGGGGGAAGGTAAATACTGTCCCTGGTATTTTGTCATGGATAAAAGTAGAAATTCTGGTATATCTTTTCCTATTATTTTACTTTCACCCTCTATATATTTAAAGTTGGTGCATCATACACCGATAATATTTGGATTTTGTATATTTTTCTAGCCTTTTATTCTTTGCTTTTTAATTGGATCAATTCATCCATTTACATTAATTTAATTATATACACATTTAAGTTTACAGCTGCCATTGTCTTATTTAAATTGCTTGAAGTTGTAGACTCTTTCTGTTCCTTGGGATGGTCGCTGCCCATCCTCGCCTCCTTGTGAGTCCAATGAACTGCAGAGTAGGTGTTGCAACTCTCCTGAGGCTCAAGAACCAGCTGGCACATGGACAACCCAGAGATTTAAGTCTAGTTTTGTTATGATGTGCCAAGGTGTAGTTTTCAAGGTATATGTATGACTTGGGTTTCTTTTAACCTCTTTTTTGAACTATTTTATCAAATTTGCAAAAATTAATTCATTATTTCTTCAAAAATGTTTCTAACTCACTCTTCTTCCTCTCCTACTGTAACTTTAATATCACACTATTTAAACATTGGATATTGTTCCACAGGTCATTCATGATTTGTTCATAAATTTTCATTATTTTTCCCCTCAAAATTTCAGTTTGTATAGATTTTATTTCTATGAATTGGACCTTACTAATCTTTTCTTTTTCAGTGTCTAATCTGTGATTTAGCCCATTGTCTTCTCACCTGAGAAAATGGACATAGGTAGTATAGAATATATCAGAAAAAAAATCAATAGATTCTCCAAAGCAGAATTGGGTTTTTAACTGTGGCCACATGGATGCTTTTTTTATCCTGAAGAACCAAAGGTAAAATATTCCAAGCCTTTGCTGCTATCTGTTAGTGAAGAAATACATAGATTAACCAAAGGAATACGAATACCTATAGGCTATTTATTGAATCCACAGTTTCTACCCTGAAGTGAACATTTGCTTCTGTGAAAATATTGTTGAATAAACACTTGACTGTTTGATGGGCAAAGATAAATGATTTTATCACATTTTCACAAATTAATATTGAAGGCCATTTTCTAGAAGGATCATTTAAGATCATGGACTTATTAAATTCTGTAGTCTGCAAAAATTATTTTGCCAGATGCTTCGAGGAATTCATTTTTCCAATGGAATCATTTTATTGCTAAGATATTTCAACATAGAAAATATTTATTCATAAGGCCAAAAATAGTAAAACTTTAATAACTAAGATTTATTGAGCACATTTTATTGCATGACAGACCCTACTTTAAAGTTTAACATCCCCTCAATGACTCTACCTGATTGTAATAATAGTTATTCCTCTTTTGCAGATGAAGAAATGGGCACATAAAAGCTAAGATAATTCATTGTTTACCAATTAGTAAAATGTGAATTTAGGATTCAAACCCATCAGCACCTCAATAAAACAACTTTGACCAAATGTTGTTAATGTTTGTTCATATGCAGATATTTATGAATAATGGTCTAGAACTATGCTGTTAGCCACTAGCTACATGTGGCTGTTTAAATTCAAATTAGTTAAAAACAGGGCTGTCAAGGGATGGAGGTTTACTGATGCTCATGAAGGCAGTAGCCTTCACCATATGGTTACTAAGGTTATTACATACTTTGGATGCCATTGGGTGATCTTTTATTAAGAGAATAATGGGATCCAATGCTTCCTAGCACTGGTTTCTCCAATCTTGATCATTCTAAAAGTCACTGCCCATGGAACAAAACAATAAGACAAAGGAAAAAAGTCCAGAAAAAGCATCAGGTCTGGGGAAAACATTAATATTTAACCAAATTTACATTTGAGGAAAGAATAAAATAAAGAAATAAATGATGATATCTATCTTAAGCTTTGACTAAGAAAAGTATATTCCTACCTACAACTTTTAGCAAAATAAAATCTTAATAGCTTAGTGATTTAAATGTGAAAAGAAAACTATGGAATAGCCATATTTAAATGTAAGGGAATATTTAAATAATTTTGTAGTGAGAAATATCTTTTTTCATATATGTAATAAATATTTGTGGACATATACACTGTAGCAGGAACTGTGTCAAATCCTTGTGAGCAACACAGGTCTAATCTCTGCCCTATTAAAATTACCATTGAAATGAGATCGCTAAATTGAAAAAAAAAAGAAAAATAAAGAATAAAATTACAATTGATTTGCATGAGCACTATAAAAAATAGAAGAGTCAAAGATGATTATTTCTGTACAGTTCTCTACTATTAGAAATGATGGGCAGGGAATACTGATATGATTTCTAAGTTCAGGCCTGAAATAGGAGCTGGTTCTTGGTTCTAACCATGCAAATTTAAGGGGAAAGCACAATCTAGGTAGTAGAAGCAAGAAGAGCAAATCTTATAATGTGTCCTGAAAAAACACAGGATGATTAGAGTGTAGCAATCCCAAGAAGATAATTCAGAGGCTGAAAACAATAGAGAGGATTGATAATAGCTTCTGTTTGAAAAAATAAAACCAAACTAAATGACAGAGAAGAGTCTGAAAAAAATGATTTTCAAATAACTATGACAGGTTAATACTCAATTTATATTTTAAAAATAAGTCAGAAGTATAAAACTAATACCATAAGAGAAAAATGGGCTCAGGAAATGAACTGCTCATTCATGATTTAGGAATTCTTATAATGAACAAAGATGAAATATTAAACATTCTTAAACCCATAGTGCAATTTAATGAGTGTGGTATTTATTATTTTCTTTTAATTATAAAATCAAATCTTTTCCTGTATCTAATGAAAACTGACCCTTTTATTATACTATTCTTGGAGGAAAAATGAGAACTAGTTGGCAGTATATATGAAAAATCTCCAAAGGTGCATATCATTTCTCACTGTATCAGATACAATTTATTCTTCTAGGATGCTTCATCTAGAACATAAATGTGAATATGCAAGATGTTTATCATTCCATAATTTATAAAAGTAAAAAACTGAAAGCAGTAAAATATCATATAACAGATTTTTAACTAATTTGTGTGCCAGTTAAGTGGAGATTTTGATCCAATGAAGCAACCATGAGAAAATATTCAGGATATAATTTCGATAGGAAAATTCAAGTTGTAACAGGGCATGTACATTAAACTTTTGAATGGGAACATTTTTTTCAAGTAATTAATCAAATATTTTCAAGGGCTATCTGGCACCAGTGGAATTTTGAGCACTATTAAGTTTTTGCTTGTTGATCTGCATTGCTTACTTTGTATTTTGTTGGTATTAATCAGCATTGGTGAGAAGTATGGAATTTGGCCTTGCCCAAGGAGAGATCTGGGTTTTTTACCAGCTCTTGGGAGGTTATCTCTAAAGTCTTGGAATTTTCAAAGTGGTAGTTGTGTCTTTGATAATCATGGTGGACTATTCAGATCACACCTCATGATTTATGCTAACAAGATGACTCATACTGGTCTTCTCAGGTTACCAGACTCATCTCCAGGAAAGTGGGTGCTGGAGACTGATTTCAACCATGTGGGTAATCAGGGTGTAGTGAAGCCTGAATAAGATCTCTGGACACTGAAGCTCTGTTGAACTTCCCGTGCTGGCAGTACTCCATGTCTAGTGTCACACATAGGAAGGTAATGCAGACAATGAAAGCTTTGTGTTTGGAACCCTCCCAGATTTTGCTCTGTGGGTCTCTTCCCTTGCCTATTTTTAACCTGTATCCTTCCTTCTCATAAACAGTAAATACAATAGGTTTCAGAGATTTCTGTGAGGCTTTCTAGTGAACTATAAAAACCGAGGATAGTTTTGGGAAACCTCTGAGTGTACACTTGGTGTCAGAAGGGAGAGTGCTCTTGTGAAGACTCTTCCCTCTCGCCTTCTATTTGGATTCTGTCTCCTTGAAGTTGGAGGTCGAAAGCCCAAGGCAGACTTGGTAGTCTTGGATGTTAAGGATGTGTCCTTAACTTTGCAGTTTGGTTAACTCCAGGTTATTGATTATGTAAATTGAAATATTAAGTATGTAATTTAAAACAAGGGAAAGTGTTAATGGTGATGGTTTTCATAAATTATATAGAATAGCCCTCTTTTGGTACTTAATCTTATCTCAAAATATTATTTGCTTCCAGTTATTCCAAAATGAAAGGAAGGACATAATTTTCCAAAAGCAGTCTTTTTAGTCTATTTGTAGCAAATGGCATGTAAGAATCCTTCATTATCATATGCTAAATTGCACTCAATTGTTAAAAGTGGTTTTTCTCTCACTTGCTTTAATGGGAAAAAAGAATTAGTGTTCTTTTAACTGAACTTCTTGTTACTCTTCAGGTCATATGCAATCATGTTTTTTAAATAGAAAAATGGAGTGCAATTTTATATATTCAAATCTTTTACATTTCTCTTTTCAATTGCAAAATTTTAAGCCCTCCTATTAATACATCTATAGTGCATCCAGCATTTATTTTTTTTTTAATTACCATTAAGCTTTCCATTTTGGAGAATAAAACATTAGTTGTCATGGTGTTGCCCTTTACTAGTTTAAAAACATGGCTCTCAATAGCGTTCTTTCACTTAATAAAATAGCAAGTTGCTACATGGTTGAATAAGCAACAGAACCTATGTGGGCAGAAAAGCAAAACGCTATAAAAATGTGAAATAATATCACTGCTGTTTTTTCAACATATCATCAAAAACTAATAGCAATGCATAGAATTTCTCTGAAGTGTGAGAGTTCTCAAATATAGTTCTATAACTATCACACAATAAATAATTACACACGGGGCTCTTATATTCCACATGGTCTCATTCACTTCACAGAAAATTAGGCTGAGCCCTTATGCTTTCTTAATGCAATGTCTATTCTTGGCCTTCATTTTATTTCACATAACATTAACCAGTTTACCATTTCTTCTTTTCAAAGTATTTTCTTCACTTGATGCAGTATAACGCAAAGAATTGCCACCATTTCTTTTCTGGTCTTTGCAAAAGAGGTAAATTTGATTTCAACCCCTTTTATCTGAACTGGACTTCAGTCACTTTGACCAATAAGTGGTAGAAGTGATGCTGTGTGAGTTATGAGTCTGAGCTTCAAGGGAAATTGCAGAGTTTGTACTCTGACTTGGAAAGTGGCCTCCATGTGAACGAGCCCAAGCTAGCCTGCAGAAGGATGAGAGGTCACGGAAGGAGAGGCCTCAGCCATGCCAGCCTTCCCAGCTGGCATGTAAATGAGCTCAGGCGGTTTTACATAGAGCAGGGGCAGGCCATCTCAGCAGAGCTCAATTCAATTTATCAATCCAAAGAATCCTGAGCAAACAAAGTTTTCTAATGCAATAAGTTTTACAGTGGTTTCAGATAAATTGGCCAGGACAGACCCTATTGAGAAGACAATTTGAGCAATGACTAGAAGCAGGTGAGTAGGTGATTCAGGTGCATAGTAGGGGAAAGAGGATTAAAGGTAGGTAAACAACCCATTAGAATTGTACCTGACAAATTCTAGGAGGGGCAAGTAAACTAGTGAGAATGGAGTTCACCCAAGGAAACTGAGAGTAAGAGGAGATGAAGGTCAAGAGGTATCTAAAAACCACTTTTCTTCCAGGACACCATATCTTGGTTTGCTTCATACCTCTGTGCCCATTCCTTCTTAGACTCTTTTGTTGATCATTTATCTTTCTCTTTTTGATGGGATGGAATTCTGTTCTCTACTGCTAACTTCTAGATTAATTTATTGAGTCCAATGGTCTTAAATACCATTGGTCTTAAATAACAAGCTGACAACTACAGAATTTATATATATATATATAAATTTATATATATATATATATGGCCCAAATCTCTCTCCTAAACTCAAGATTCAAATAACTGACTGACTATTTACTTCCACTTACATATCTAATAGGCACCTAAAACCCACATGTCCAAGCCCATGCTCCTGGCTTCCTCCCCCGACATCTGCTCCACCAAGAATCCCTCATCTCAGGAAATGGCAATTCCAGTGTACCCAGTTCCTCAGGCTGAAATTCTTAGTATTTTTCTTGACTCCTCTCTTTCTCTCACACCTCAAATTCAATCCATCCGAAAATCGTATTTGACTCCATTATAAAAATATCCAGAATTTAGTCACTTCTCATCAATTCCAACTTACCACCCTGGTTCAAGTCATCATCATCTCTCACCTGGATTATTGTAATAACCCCTAGATGGTCCCAGCTCCTCCCTTCAAACTATGCAATGGGAAATTCAGTCCCATTCTGTTAAAACATACATCAGATCATATCCATGACCTGCTTAAAGCCTAACAGTAGCTTACAAGGCTTTCTACCATCTTTGCCTTCCTGTGACTCTTGACCTTCATCTCCTCTTACTCTGTTTCCTTGGGTGAACTCCATTCTCACTAGTTTACTTGCCCCTCCTAGAATTTGTCAGGTACAATTCTAATGGGTTGTTTACCTACCTTTAATCCTCTTTCCCCTACTATGCACCTGAATCACCTACTCACCTGCTTCTAGTCATTGCTCAAATTGTCTTCTCAATAGGGTCTGTCCTGGCCAATTTATCTGAAATTGCATCTCATTCTACATTCATCTCTCTGTATCTTTCCTGTTTATTTTCATGCCATTCATTTTCTAATCTACTGTATTTATCAAAAACAACATATCTATCTATCTATCAAGCTAGTTTCCATTATTTTAACTCATTTCCTCAATTAGAATTTCTTGTTTCCTGCAAGGTACATGAGAACAAGGATTTTTATCTCTTTCATTCCTTGTTCTCTCCCTCGTGGCTGTAAGGCACTGGCATTTAATAGCTGCTCAGTATTACTTGAATAAATGGATTAATGAAAGTACCTTGAATCATAAACAGAGAACAACCTCTAATGACTGACCACAGTCAAGATGATATTTTTAAAATTATATGGTTCCATTAATAAAAATATATGGTTCCATTAATAACTGAAATAAATTAGAAGGCTGATGAACTTATTATCCAATGATTTATCATTGATTGAAATTTTTTAAAAATTTCATGTGGTGTTTTTATTTTCACCATCTAAATTTACTACAATATATTTGTTTAATATGCTCAATTAACAAAATCCATATATCAAAATTTCTATCCCATTGGGTTAAAAGCTTTATGGTCAAGGCCATTTAAAAGATTGAAGAGCATGACATCATCTGACACTGCAACTAGTAGCTGCAGCTGACTTTTCCTCCAAATTCTGAGTTAGTTGAGTTTCTGTATTTGTGGATTTTATTTCCTCTTTCAGTGTTAAAAATTAAAAAAAAAAAAAAATCACAATATACTGTTAAGAGAAAAAAATCTCAGATCCAGACTAACTATTGTTACAGTCCTGGTGTCAAAATTAACTACTACATCAGTTTGGATAATTTATTGAACAACTCTAAGACTCAGTTTCTTTATCTGTAAAATAGGAATAAAAGTAGTACTTACTTCATAGAGTTACTGTGAAGATTAAATGAAGAAATCAATATTGGTGGTACTAATATTCATGGTACAATTTTTTAATAATCTATAATGAAAAATGAGAAATAAAAATATTTTTTGTTATAGCAATGGAAAACCTATTGTTGGAATAGAAATGGTAAAACTCACCAAGAAGGAGGGGCCATTCAGTAGAATCATTATTAATTCCCCCCAAAACGATTTTAAATGCTCAGAGTGTCACCAACGTGAAAATTGAGGAGATCAGGAATAAAAGGTCCTGGTCATATTGGGGGAAAGAGGGGTAGCATATTTTCAAAAAGGTCTCAATGCATATCTAAAACTGTTGCCAGGTTTCCTTCCCTGCTGGGTAATATTCGTCCACTTCCCATCTCTTCATCCATTGAAGTTACGAGAAAGTGCAGCATCCATAGCACAAACATGCCATGCAAATGTGTGCAGTGGGAAGCAGTTCGACCTCTGTGCTTATGCAGTTAGAATCCGCAGTGCTTGGTAAGAGTCAAGGGATGTATTTGCAAGTGAGTATAAGAACGCTCATGATTTCTAATTAAGACAGCTAGCTTCAGCCATGCAAATCCTCTGGGAAAAGTCTTAGTGCTGTGGCTATAAGTGATCTATCAACAGGACTGTTTCCAGTTTAGGGCCATTACAAATGCTGCCGTGATAAACATTCTTGCACAGTCTCCATGCAGTGATAGAGTGCAGTGAGTTGCCGCAAGAGTGTGTCGTGGGAACAGAGGTGCAGCGCACAAAGGAAACTTCCAGCAAATGGCCCCTTCATTACCTGTGCAGGATAGAGAGTTCAGGAAGGGCAGCAGAGAGTCCAAAAGAGCAGGGCAAGAAGTCCCGTTAGGGCTGCTCACCCGGGGAGGCCGAAAGTGCTGACTTAGGGTCAGTAAATGACAGCTCCATTTGCTCAGTTCACGTGGGAGAAGCCAGACAAACCTGTACCGTCTGAGGGTGGTTTTTATGCACCTCAGGGAGAGGGGCCCTGCCACCGAGAATTCCTGTCTGATAAACATCTGGTGGGTCTCAGGGTTTAAGGCAGGGGGTCTTAGCAAAGGGTCCGTGAGCTTGAATTGAAATTCAAAAAGCATTATTCTTGCGGGGACGTGTTGGTGCAGGTGTGATATGTTTATTAAATAATACACAGTGTAGTGTGGACTAGTAACGGAGTCTGTGGAACAAAAAAGGGTAAGAATCCCTGTTTAAGGTCTGCCAGGCCTTTTCCTTAGGACTAACATCTCCCAAAAGCTGTGGAAAGGCACACAATAGAAAAAGGGTGGGGGTGGAGGGAGGCCCAGGAGTCTGTGGCTTCCCTGGCGAAGGAGGTGGGGGCAGGTGAGGGCTGAGAGAAGGCTGTTAGCAGGTGTCTGTGATTCCCTGACAGTGCGTTTTTGTTTTTCTGGGGGTCAATACCTAGGAGCAGAATTGCTGGGCCCTATGAGAAATGGATGTTTAAATTGTAAGAACCTGCTAAACTGTTTTTGCAAAGTGGCTGCACTGTTACTTTTCCCACACTGGATGAGTGTTCCAGCTCAATTCCTTTTCTCGAAATGTCTGTTCAGATTTTCTATTCCTTTTTTTTTTTTTTTTTTTTTTTTCAGGCTGCTCAACTTTATTTTTTTTTATTTTTTATTTTTTTTTATTATGGGTAAAATCAAAATTCTCACAATACATACAAACATTTGTAAAATGATATATAAATATATATGCATATATGTGTATTTGCTTACAAAAATGTTATTTATATATATATATATGCATATATTTTAAGAGGTGCTTAGATTACCCAAAACACTACACGGAACCCACTGGGATTCCCATGTTGCCCACCTTCCACACCTCCCACCACATCCCACACAAACATCTCCCACAGTGTGGCCCACCAACCTCAATGAACCCACACATCCTGGAGCCCCGCCACCAACCACAGACCACAGTCCACACCGCAGACCACATTCTCCCCCACTCAGCCCTGAGCGGTGTGTGCTGATCCAAAATGGAAAGGAATTTCTATTCCTTTTGAGATACCTTTTTCGTACTTTGCATCTTTCCAGGAATTTTTTCATTTCATCTAAGTTGTCAAATTTTGGGGCACATATTTTTTTTCATAGTACTCCCTTATGATTCTTTTAATTTATTTAGTTTCTGTAGTGATTTCTATTTCATTCTTCATTTTGGAAATTGTTGTTTTCTGTCTTTTGCCTTGGTCAGTGTAGCTAAAGGGTTATCAATTTGATGATCCTTGAAGAAAAAAATCACACCTTGGTTTCAATGCATTTCTTTTTTTTTTTTTTTTTCTGTTTTCTATTCTATTGATTTCTTCTCTGATCTTTATTTCCTTACTTTTACACGTTCTTTGACAATAATTATAACTTCTTTAAAATCTTTGTTGTGAAATTTAGCTTCAGGGCCCACTCTGGGTCCAGTTAAATTGACTATTTTATTTTCCCTTCTTTAGCATTGGTCACACTTTTCTTTGCATATCTGATATTTTTACAAATGAAATTGGAACATTTAAATAGCATTTTTAGCAGTTCTGGATGCTGTTTTATTTTTTTCCTCTCAGTGTGTAGCCACTGATATCCCTGCTCGACTTTTTACTTTTATTTATTTTTGCTTTTCAGTATGGATCCCTAGGATTACAGTTTAGTCGTCAGTCACTACTTTGGGCAGAGGTCAGTGCTCAAGCACCTTCAATCTATACAGCTCCCACCTACAACTGACTGAACAGTGTGTGGTGTTGCAGCCTGTTTTGAAGACTGCCTTGGATTTCGTATTTGCAGGGCTCTCTTGTGTCTTGCCCACGTGCAAGCATCTTTTACAGTCAGGCTGGTGTGTATGGAGAGCTTTTCACATCCCTTCCTTGAATCTTTGATTTTCAGGATCTTCCTGTTACATTTCTGGCTGGTCAATTTGTTGCCCTGAACCAGGAGAGAAAACTTGAATTTCCCCACTGTTCCCAACAAAATCTGCCACTTTCAGATAGCAAATCCAGATTGAATTTTCTACCAGACTGGTTTTGTCAGAGAGTCCAAAGCTGGTAGAGTTACAGTTCCACACCCTGCTGAGTCGAGGAGTAGGGTAATGGAAACAGCCCCAGACAAAGGGACCAGCGACTCCAGCTTTTCTCACTCTTTCAAGGAGAAACTCTTCTCAATTTGTTCTTTAATTTTGGTCAATTTTCCAGTGTCTTAAAGTTTTGTTTCAAAAATTTTTTGCAGAGGGGAATTACCCAAATTGGCAGCCTCTTCACATTGCTGTTTCCAAATAATTCAAATATGCTACATTTTCAAGAATAATCTCTAAGTATTTATCAAAAGTTTAAAAATATATATGATAAACACAGATATGGTTACTATCCAAGGTTTTCAGTTGTGAAGATATCTAGGATAATAGAGACAGGTAAAATAAAATACAGCTGGCAGGTGCTGTGCTGTCACTAAACTTGACTAAGGAAATTAAGAGCAGGAGTTAAAAGAAGGGAATTCCATTTTTCTATTTTGATTTTGATTGGGCATATGCCTCTATGAAACTCATGTCTTCAGTCACAGAAAAGCATTTATGGAAATTGGTGTTTCAAAACTTGAAGCATTGGAGTATATGGTCCTGAAGAATAAATAAATGGCCCAGATGTTCATATTTCTAATGAATTGCTTTCTTCTCTGTTGACTTTGGCTCTGGCTCTTCTCCGGGAATGCAGAATGCAGGGCAGGAAAACCAAAGGTGCTAAAACTCGCTGACCTCTTGTCTGAACAAGGAAAGAATTTCAAGAATTTAAGTGAGCAAGTTTGCATAACTCATACCTCTTTCACCAGTCCTTCCTCCCATATATCTTTCCGTGTCTCAGTGCCCATCAACAGAGAAGAACATTTTGGCAGAATCCCTCTGCATCTTTTCCACTGCTCTGTAGCCACACCTCCTCTTTTCCATGAATGGACATTGAAGGGGCCATTGACTGGTGCTCGGGAAGTCTGGCCAAAGGACTGAAGCAGTTACCATAACTGGTTTTGTCTCTTCTGGAACCTGAGGTGATTCTTTTCAGATGTTTAACCAAAGATGTTTCACCCATTGTGACATCTTTTGGGTAATGTTAAGTAAAATATGAAGTGGTGCTTGAATAGTAATACTTCCACGACTTTAATAAAGTGGATAAATTCAGAGAAGTCAGTGAGCAGAAAATCATACTTGTCCTCCCTCTGAGGCTGCCAAGCGATGCTTCCCTATGGAGCAAGAAATGATTATCTTTCAATGTTTACACTTCCCATTAATGCTTTTCTCCATGTTACTGAGGGATTTGAAAGACTAAGTTTTTTGTTTGTTCATTTGTTTTGTTTTGTTATGTTATAAAAAGAAAGCATAGAATCAGATTTCACCTTACACAAGTTAGAGAAAAGCACTACCTCCCCATCTTCTGTTTTTCATTGACTTCACACCATGGCGTTGGCTTCTAAAACCCCTCTAAGGAAGTCATCCGTGCCCACTACCTCACGCCTTACCCATTTCCACTTAACTTCTAGACAATTAGACCCACTGGAACCGAATAATTCAGGAGCATGTTGTTAGATCCTAAGGCTAGTTTACAGTTTCCTGAATAATTAGCTGATGTCACTTATCAATATGCTGTTCCTTCCTTTTGGTGAGAGGAAGCATTTCTTTTAAAATTAACAAAGGTTCTAGAGTAAACCCCAAAGCAAAATATAGACCACATGCCTTAAAAATGTGAATATTAAACTCTTTGTGTCACAAGAAAAGAGCTAGCCAGGAATTTGATGGAAATGATCATTTGAATTTAAGTTATTTTATCAGTCACACACATCCATTCAATATATTCCATACTTTATCATTTGGGAAAATCATCTTTATCTTTTCTCTAAACAGGAAAATAAAGGTGTTGATTGCCATCACAGGATAAATTTCAGTTCCAAGGAAATAAAGTACAATGATTACAATGAACATATAGATTTTTTGGTTTGAGCCAAGAAGTACTGAAATTAGGAAATCATATCATCTATCACTTTCTGATGTGAAAGTTTTTTTTTTTCTGCCTTCAGCAGTTGCTTGTTTACAGTTAGTATCAGTAGGTGGTGGGCAAGGAGCAACTCATTGCTTGCTTTCCTTCAAATTGATTTGCACATTTCTCAGCAAAGGAGACAATATATATGATGGATGTGCTGTTTAATTAGTCTGTTGTAAATGCTATAATTACATCTACTAAGTGCACTTTTATGTCTGTGTACATAAGCAATTTTAAGGAATGTCATTTATATCCCACAAGGCATTGTTTGGGCTTCTGAAATTGGTTTCCAAGTATATGTGTATGTGTGTTTACTGGGTTTTTATTTTGCAATCAATAATGACTTCTAAATGAGATGATCTGTTCAGAACGCCTCTTAAAAATCTTAAGTCAAGGAAAGTATAAGCAAAGATATCTTTATTATGGATTTTTGAACTCAAACATTATGGGTTCCAAAATTTAAATGAAGCCACTTAAAAACATCCATTTTGAACATAAAAATAATGTCTGATATCCCAATCTGTTGAACAGTTTATTTAGGCATTAACACAGGGAAGTCTGAAGAACTAATGGCGTTCACCATATTCCATTTAGACTAACATTTGTGTCATGTTCTTCCCCTCTTTGTGGTCCATTAGTAAAATGGCTTTGCCTTATGCAGGGAATAAAGGTGATTTATTTTAAGGTCGCTATTCGTCTTTGGAGTCATGCTGCATCTTCAGCTGTTACAGAGCTATAGTAGCCAATAGAAATGCTTTTCTATATCTGAAGCTGATGAAGAACAGTTGCCAAAAGGCAAAAGAAAATTGACTTGAACAATTCAGAGAGTCTATGTAAATGAGCTGCTGTTCTTTTAATGTTCTTGTTTTCAAATTTTCCGTTTTTTTTTGCAACCTGTCAATAGCACAGGTAGGCAGATTACATGTGCAGTATTATCAGACTTCCTTTAAATTATTTTCGGAATATTATAAATTTTACCACTGAAACAGAAGCTATTTATAAATAGAAATATTATTACTTAACAGACCTAGGTAATATAACTCATTTGAATCATATAAACATATGACATAATTTAGAAGATGGAGAAACCTCCCTCTGGAGACCTAATTTATGCTCTCTGCGTTCTTGCTTTTAGCTTTTTAAATGTTGGCCCCTGGCCCCAGGCACCTTCTCTTCTACTCTATGCCAGGCTTACCTTAGGCTTCTTGAAACCTCCTACCAGGAACATTTTCAAAGCCAATATTTTGGCAATTTTTATATGACTAAGGAATCTAAAGACAAAGTTTTAAATTGCCAGTGGATCAATCTGGTTTACTTTGTCATGCATCTGTATGAATATTTGTTGAAGATGTATAATTCGATAGTAGCTCCCTCCCCCCAAAACGATTACTGGATTCACTTTATTTCTTCAGTGTGAGTAGTTATGAGGAGAAAACTCTGGTGGTAGAGCATAGAAACTGAATGGACTTGACACACTTTATCTCTGCGTATCCCAGGTGTCCTCCGCTGATGCTCCACATGTTCTGAAGGCCAGTTTGGGAAGTGACTAACATATTGATAAAAGTTATGTGTAATTAGTAGGTATCTGCATCACACTGCCAAAGGGGCTGCCAATGCGAAGTGCCGGGAATCTGTTGGCTTCATAAAGGGTGTTTATTTGGGGTAAAAGCTTACAGTTACAAAACCATAAAAAGTCCAACTCAAGGTTGCTTTCTCACCAAAGTCAGCTGCCACGTGCTGAAGCAAGCTGGTTGCTGAGCTCTGCTGGTCTCCGTCTTCCCCTTGGGCTCCCTCTTCCTCCGGAGGGTCAGCTGCTCTGCCTCTGTGAGCTGTGTGCCGGCAGAGGGCTTCCTAGATGGGTCTTGGCGGCTCTTCCCAACCTCAGCTGCACGCTATCAGACAAAATGACTTATGTCCCCAGGGGCTTCAGCTGCTTGAGTCCTTTCTGTAACACGACCAGATCAAAGATGGCAGGGCTTTCTCTTCCTATGTGCCTGTCTGTCTGTGTGAGTGTCTGTCTATATCAACCTGAGTCACGTCTTACTGATGCGGTCAACTCAAAAAGCCTTCATAGTGGTTCATCTGTGCAGAATTGGTAAAAAGGTTGTTTGTAAATCTTTAGAAATGAGTAGGAATGGTGAAAGTCTATCATGGTATGTGTGACTAGCAGAGCTATTATATGGGTATGACAGTGGTTGAAAGGGAAAGTCTAAGATCATATATATTATTAGAAGGAAAGCTGAAAGCTGCTAACATGGGACTCTGTAATACACTAAAATATCATGTAAACACAAATATGGGTGATATTGCATATATAAGATGTTTTTATGAAATATAAATTCCAATATACTTGAGAGAAGGAAACAGAATAGGAGCTATGTACAGCAAAAGAAGCATAGAGAGATTGAGAGGCGATGAGTTTTGTTTGTTTGTTTGTTGTTTATTATGATTATTATTGGAATAATGAAAGTGCTATAAGAATGACTGAAGTGATGAATTCACAAATATGTGATCACACTGAATACCATTGATTGTACACTTTGGATGGATTTCTGCTTTATTAATATGTATCACTAAAATTGACTTGTTAAAAAAAAGCCCTCAAAGCAATCTTAACAAGTAATCTAATCAAAGACACCTCAGCTGAATTTAATGCAATCAAAGGGTAGCACACCCAGAGGAACAGAATAGTTTGCAAACACAATCTTTCAATTTTTGAGATTCATAATTTCAAACGGCCACAGTATCTAATTCTCTTCCAAATTTTATTTGGTAGCAAATAACTCATGCACAGAAGCTTGAATCTGAAATAGCTTTATGAAAGTTGAATGCACATCCAAATATGCTCTCAAAATTCAACGCCTTTTAAAAACCAGAAACTATCTTGATGCTATAGATACCTTTCATCATGGTCTTGTTTCCCAAAGGATCAAAGCATCATAACCAAAACAGTTTTGGAAATATATCTCACAAATTTAAAATGTTCAATAATTATCAATAACTATGCTTATAAATCTATTTATTTACTTTTAGTTCATAAGCTTCCTGTCAATCTCTTTAGGATAGCAAAGGTGGGTTTTAGAATCATATTTACTGGATTCAAGAAATTATTTTAAGACTTACTAGCTGTGTAGCCTTGAGAAACCTGAGCAGCCTAAGATCTGATTTCAATGTATGAAATGGGGATGAAAAGGACAACTTTATGATATTCATATATTATTCATGGTAAGCATTTTAAAAGTGGGAGCTAGTATTACCTTGAGAGTAGAAATGCAATTATGGCATACAATTCTTCCTTAAAATTATGTTCATA
Source organism: Tolypeutes matacus (assembly GCA_026826555.1). NCBI lineage: Eukaryota > Metazoa > Chordata > Mammalia > Cingulata > Chlamyphoridae > Tolypeutes > Tolypeutes matacus. The sequence continues at coordinate 2,021,706 of JAKSZT010054342.1, read as the reverse complement.
TATTTGCTTTTTTGTAATTTCTGTCTTTAAGAGCTTCCTTCTGCTTTGGATGATATTTCCAATATTGGTTGACAGCCTACTTTGTAGGAAAGCAACAGTGAAGAAAAATCAGGAAAAAATGCTTTCTTTTCAATGAATTAGTGACTATGAAGAATCATGAGCTAGTCGATATTAAGTGGGTTTAGCTAAAAGAGTGATGATGCCACTTCTTTCAGGCAAACACCATATAGTTACCGTTCATTAAGGAATAACTATTCTATTTATTCCGCATTCCTTCCTTAGAGCATTATAGAGTTTCTCTTATTTAAAAAAATTTTTCTATAAATATTATATTAAACTTTTATCATCACTGTAACCTAGCTATTCGAAAGTCAGGCATCTTTTTCTTTCTTCTTAATCTGATTTACAAAGCAATAACCTAAATGTGAACTTTTTCCCAGGGGTTTGTCTGCATTTTTTCTCTTGGCTATGACATCTCCCACAGAACTATCTTTTAACAAGGTGAGCCTCTACAAATTTAGGGAGTTCATTGTCAGGGACGACATTGCAGGAAGAGTGTTAGGTATCTAGACATGTATTTCAGAGTTTACTTCCATTCCAATATTAAAACATGATTTATATTCTTTGCTCTTAATCATTATATAGCTATACTGAGGTAGAACACAGAAATAAAATGATTATAGAAATGTCATGTGAAATTAATCACAGTCTTCATACACTTAGCAAAAATACATTTGTAAGATTTATTGTAATTTGGACACGGCATGAGAGGACTTAATTTCTAAAAAAAAAATTATCTCTCTTAGATTTAACTAAAAACCCTCTAAATTGGAAGGTCATGTATTAAATTTTGGTTTTGACTTTGCAAGCATGTGTAAGAATGGGGACAATGGTAAACAAGCTGGAGGGCATTTCAGGCTGGCTTAACTCTGTTTGGTCTTTGGAGACAACTCAGGAACCTGGCTGTTCTTCATTCCATGTGCTCCATGCTCAAAATAGAGCTCATTACAAAATAACAGGAAAGCACAGAAGACATTGGTGTATGCTTTATATCATCTTAAAGTTGTGTGGAATTTAGGGAATTGCTGATATTCCCCAGAAGGTTGCAGCTGAATGTGGGAAGAAGATTGTCTTCTTGTTATAAAAATAATAATAATAAAAAAGCAACACAGGAAACAAATTAAAAAAAAAAAAAGTTTTAAGTTAAAACAATAGCTAACATTCAAATGACCTTAACTAGAATATACATGAGGGAGGATTTTTTCCCATTTAAACACCTATTTGACTGTATATTCTCAGTAAACTTCATCCTACATATCATCTACACACAATTAAAAATAGTGTTGAAAAAAATCAGAGACAGTATTTCTTATGGGATAGCATGAGGACCCAACCAATCGCAAAAAATTCTAAGGATTTAGCAGATGCCAGATCTGATAAGTGTTTAGCTCCTACAATATTCACAGTTCAAAGTACGATGATAGAGTAGGAAAACCACGTTTATTGAATACTTACGATAGCTGCATTTAAATTATTGCCTTCATGAAGGTATATGATCAGCTTTTGCCTGACATTGAGTGCATTCACCCTTGTGCTTTACTTGCATTCAACATAGAATATAAAATGGGCAATATAAATATAGTCCATGTCTTCTTGGGACTGACATTTAGTGGGAAATTTTAAATGCTTAAGTAATGTCTCTGCAATATTGGCCGATGTCTTTGTTAAAGGGTCAGAGCTGTATCACACTCTGTCTGCATGGCCTCATCTGTTCTGCCCTACAGTCTGCCACTGCTCCTCTCCTCACTTCCCCATATCCAAACCCCTTTTTGGCAGCTGCCACAGGGAGCCCTATTTGCAGAGATTTGCTGAGCAGAAATCACATGTCAGATTCTTTAAAAAACAATCTCTATTGTTAACTTTTCACCATGGTTACCATTACAATTACTCTGAACTTCAGGATGATGCCACTGGTATTCTCAGAATAAAAATACCCTCATTAAAAATGGAGAAACTTGAATATGAAATCCCACAAATTATTTGGAATGAGTTAGATTTATCTTTTTGAGAAGAATAATTTTGACATAATGTAAACTTTGGTCAGTCTTGCATTTTCATGGTGAAATAGAAAATTTTGAAACATTTCTTAATTTATTTTAAATTATCGTCCAAGAAAGTAAACCACATAGAGTTTCTATTCTTTAGGTTCAGGCAGTAACTTGAAAAGAAAATGAAAAAAAAAAAAAAAAAGACAGTTTTCTTGAAACAATCTGACAATTTGTCTCATCAAAACCAGTGAGTCTTGTATTTATTATGCTGGCTTTTTAATACACTTTAAGCACAGAATTTATTGGTACACATACATAGCATCTAGCATAATCTTATGTGAACTAAAGAGCTAAGTGTTTTAATAGCTGTGACAGGGACTCTCTTTACCTCTTGCTGATTATAAATCCTTGTAATATTCTGAACACTATTTAAATGAGGTCTTTTGTGTCCCACCTGTCCTACTTCTCTGTTGATTAACAGTGATCTATAACTCACAAAGCAGAGAATATGAGAGAATGATGAAGGTCTATTCTTTTCACTCTTCCAACACTGTCTTTTCTCTATTCTCTCTTCATTGTTCATCTTTGGCATCATCACTCATGAAGCAATACATTTCACAAATACTGGTGTGACAGGAGAGAAAAAAAAATTGTCAATCCAATTTTGTGAATCTTTCAAACAGCTGCCAGGCTGCAGCTTGAAACTAACTCCCTCTTTAATCTGTGGTCCAGGCCAGATCCTGACTTAGGTAACAGTTTTTCTTAAAAAAAGTAAAAGGACTTTTTCCTCTCTCTGACTATCTATTCTGAGTGTTATGGCCTATTCAAGGCCCTGATCTTTTGTTGTACAGAGGCTGATCAAATTCTGGGAAGCGGTAAAAAGATATCCAATGACACATGGGTTTCTCTTTGTTAGAGAAAGCACACACATGGCCTACAAAGAAAACTCATATAAATACTTGGCCTTCAGGAAAATACAGTTTAATGTCAATTACTATGCTTGAAATGAAAATAGAGTAACTCATTGTTGAATATTGTATTTCTCAGAACTGCAGATGTTGGTTCTCAGAGCTGAACAAAATCATTACAACACTGATAAATTCTTACTGTTTTATAAACACCTTTCATTTTGGGGATTTATCTATTTCTATCCTAGAAATTGATTCAGTGTTGATTGAAATCATGCTTAATTGATTTATTCATTCAGTATTATTTGATGGTTGTTACATGTTTTTTGCTGGATTATTTGTTTTTTAGGTGGTACCAGGGATCGAACCTGGGACCTTGTACATGTGAAGCACGCGCTCAACTACTGAGCTATACCCAATCCACTGTTACATGTTTTTCATTCATAGATTTTCATTAAAAAATTAGGTAATGTTATATATATATAACATTATATAGTATTATATATATATGAAATACTGAGTTTGGAAGCTGGGACCTCATACTTGGGAAGCAGGCACTCAACCACTTCAGCTACATATGTCTCCCAATAAAATACAATTTTTCAAATGGGAATAATGACATGTAGTTTTTAGAATTATTGTAAAAAGTAAATGGGGTTAATATGTAACTGTTACTTTACAATTGTCAGGCATGTTATGAAACCTCAATTAACGTAGCCATTATTTTTAAGATTTTATTATTATTATAAATAAATAATATTCCTAATATTAAGATTTTATATTCCTTTTATATTCCTAATATTAAGATTTCACTCAGGGGTAAATAAAATTGGAAAATATAATGCATTTAAAAATGAATGGGAAAATGTGTTGATATAGGTAGACACTGCTCAGCTCTCCCGCAAAAAACAGTGGAGAAGGGACAAAAACCTACCCCAGGAAGCTGTTTTGGGAATCCACAGTGCAGGGGGCTGCTGTGCATTGTCCAAGAGGGAGTAGGACAAAGAGACAAAGAGCCCAAGGGAAAACCAAGGGTTACTTGCCCCTGTGGCTGGCAGCAGTGGGTGGGTAAGCCCCACGCTCAAGGCAAATATCCCCCGTGGAGCCCCTGGCTCTCACCAGCCAGCTGAGTGGAAGGGGGTGCTCCCTGGAAGGAAGAGGGGTTTAGCAAAGGGTGGAGAGTGGTTTCCTTTCCGTGGGTTTGGCCACCTGAGCCCCCTTTGAATCTCGGGGAGGATACCAGCCAGCACTGAGGTGGCCCCGGGGCTAGAGGAGAGGGGAGAGGGGAGGGGGAAGCTGCTCAGGCAGGCTGTCACACCCAGCCACCCTGGGAGAGAGGTGCTTGGCCAGGGAGGGGGCAGAGACAGGCACCTGACTAGCCCGGCCCCTGAAAACTGTCAGAAGTCCACCTGGCCTGAGGTAAACGGGGCCTGGAAGAGCCAGGTAAATTATCAGAGCTGATCTAGCCTATAAAGCCACTGTACTCCGGGTGGGGGGGGATTTCCTGCCTTACCTGTAGGAAGTCCCTGGCTTGAGTCCAGGTACCTCCTAAGAGAAGGGATCCAGAGAGAGATAAGGCCCACAGATAGCACCTTATGGTAGGGAACTTACAGATTAGGTTTCCTTTGTTTTGTTTTATGTTTAATTGGATTTTTTCCACTTTATTTTATTCACTAAAACTGGATGCATCACCTGCAAAGGGCAGGCTGCAGGGTGATTAGCTGATGAGCACCAGCAGCCTGAGAAAGTCCCTAGCGGTTTTCCTGGCTTGTTTCTTTGTTGCTGTTTTATTTCTTGTTTGTTCTTTTCGTTTTCTTTGTGTCCTTTTTTTTTTTTTTTTCTTTTACTTATTTTTTCAACCTTCTTTCTTTCTCTTCCTTCTTTCACTTTTCAATGTTCTGAATTCTGTCACTTTTCTATCATTCCACCACTTCTGGTTTGGTCTTCATTTTTTTCTTTTTCTCTCTCTGCCCGCCCCCCCTTTTCCTTCTGTTCTCTTCTCATCTGTCTGGACTTTTAATTCATTCTGGTTTTTTCTCTCTATTTTGTTTCTTGTTTTACTTTTTTCTATTCCACTTCTTTTTATTCTTATTCCTTTGTATTGTTAATGATTTTTTTCTCATATTACTCAGTTTCCTAGCTCTTGTATGGTTCCTCTTCTACCTTTTTTGTATTATTACCATTATTCTTTTTCTCTTCTTACCTCTTTCCTTTTCTTGGGTCCTAATATTTGTTTCTTTAAGGGAACACAGACAATTGCAAGGATATAGAATAAGGGGAGCCAAATATCAAAAAGTAACCTTACCACACACAAAGAAACAACAAAATAAAACCCTAGAGTAGAAAGAGAAGCTAACCAACCAAATAAGGCCATCAAGATAAACAGATGACTAAAGACCAACAAAAAATTACAAGCCATACTAAGAAACAGGAAGACATGGCCCAGTCTAATGAACAAACTAAAAAACAGGAGGAGATGCAGATCATGTAACAACTAATCAAGGATGTCCAAACAAAATCATGAATCAACTTAATGAAGTGAAGAAAGGTATAAAGGATATTAAAAAGACACTGGGGGAACATATTGAAAAAATTGTAAACATACAAAAAAGATAATGGATCTGATGGTAATGAATGGCACAATGGAAGAAATCACATGTGCACTAGAAGCACATAAGAGCAGATTTGAACAGGCAGAGGAAAGAATTAGTGATGTTAAAGACAGTATATCTGAAATTAGACAGTAGAGAGATAGATAAAAAGATAGAAAAAATTCAACAGGGACTTAGGGATTTGAATGACAACATGAAATGCACAAACATATGCATATAGGCATCCCAGAGGGAGAAAAGAAAGGAAATGGGGCACAAGGAGTGTTAGAGGAAATAATGGCTGAAAATTTCCCAAAGCTTTTGAAGGACATGGGAGAACATGTCCAGGAAGAGCAGCACACTAATAAAAGTATAAATCCTAATAGGCCTACCTCAAGACATATACATATAAAATTTTCCAATGCTCAAAACAAGGAGAGAATATTGAAAGTAGCAAAAGAAAAGAGATTCATCACATACAACAGAAGCTCAATGAGTTAAGTGCTGATTTCTCATCTAAAACCATGGAAGCAAGAAAGCAGTAGTATGACATAGCTAAGGTGCTAAAAGAAAAAATTCCAGCCAAGAATTCTATATCCAGCAAAGTTGGCATTCAAAAATGAAGTAGAATTCAAAATATTCACAGATAAACAGAAATTAAGAGAGTTTGTCAATAAGAAACCTGCCCTTCAAGAAACACTAAAGGGACCTCTGCAGGATGAAAGGAAAAAACAAGAGAGAGAGGTTTGGAAAAGAGTGTATGAAAGAAAATTATTGGTAAGAATAACTAAAAGGGAAAAAGGAGAAATAAAAGCAACATATAGAATGCATAAACCTAAATAAAATATGGTTAATGTAAGTAATTTCTTGACAGTAATAACATTGAATGTTAATGGATTAGACTTTCCAATCAAGAGACACAGGTTGGCACAAGGATGAGGAAATATGACCCATCTATCTGCTGTCTACAAGAAACCCACCTTAGACCCAGGGATTCAAGGATGCTGAAAGTGAATGGCTGGAAAACAATGTTACAAGCAAACAATAACCAAAAAGGGCAGGAGTAGCTATACTAATATAAGACAAAATAGACTTTAAATGCAAAACTATTGTAAGAGACAAAGAAGGACACTATATATTAATAAAGAGGATAATCTATCAAAAAGAAAGAACAATCATAAACATTTAACCAGGGCATCTCAAAATACATGATACAAACGTAGGAAAAAATAAGTGAAGACATAGATGCTTCTACAATTATAATGGGGGACTTTAAACATTATACAGAACATCTTGACAGAGAATCAATAAAGAAAAAGAGACCTTGAATAATACATTAGAGGATCTGGACCTAATAGACATATACAGAACATTACACCCAAATACAGTGAGATATACATCCTTCTTGAGTGCACATGGATTATTCCCTAGGATAGACCACATGCTAGAACACAGAATAACTCTCAATAAATTCAGAAAGACTGAAATTATACAAAGTAATTTCTATGACCACAATGGAATGAAATTGGAAATGAGTAAGGGGCACAGAAACAGATTAGGCACAAAGATATGGAGGTTAAACAACACACTTTTAGACAATCACTGGGTCAAGAAGGAAATTTCAAAAGAAATCAGTAACTGCCTTGAAACGAATGAAAATGACAACAAAATATATCAAAACTTATGGGATGTAGCAAAAGCTGTACTAAGAAGAAAATTCATAGCCATAAATGCCTATATTAAAAAAGAAGGAAGAGCTGAAATCAAAGATCTAACTGCACATCTGGAGGAATTAGAAAAAGAACCACAAACTAACCCCAAAGGAAGTAGAAAGAAGGAAATAACAAAGATTAGAGCAGAACTAAATGAAATAGAAAATAAGAAAGTACTAGAAAAAAATAAACAAAACCAATAGATAGTTCTTAGAGAAGATTAATAAAATGACAAACCTTTAGCTAGACTAACAAAGGAGAAAAGGGAGAAGGTGCAAATACATAAAATAAGAAACAAGGACAGAGATATCACCACTGGCCACACAGAAATAAAAAGTATCATAAGAGGATAATTTGAAAAAGTATATGCCAACAAGATGGACAATTTAGAGGAAATGGACAAATTCCTAGAAACATACAAGCAGTCTACAATGACAGATGAAGAAACTGATGAGCTCAACAGACCAATCACAAGTAATGAGGTTGAATTAATCATCAAAAACCTCACAACTAAGAAGAGCCCAGGACCAGACGGCTTCACAGATGAATTCTACCAAACATTCTGGAAAGAACTGACACCAATCCTGCTTAAACTCTTCTGAAAAATAGAAGTGGAGGGAACATTGCCTAATTCATTCTATGATACCAAAAATCACCCTAATATTAAAGCCAAACAAAGACTCCACAAGAAAGTAAAACTATACACCAATCTCTCTAATGACCCTAAATGCTAAAATCCTCAACAAAATACTTGCTAACTATGAAATTTATCTGGAAGGGCAAGAGGCACCAAATAGCCAAAGACATATTGAAAAAGAAAAATTAAATTGGAGGAAACACATACCCAACTTTGAAAGAAACTACAAAGCTACAGTGGTCAAAATTGCTTGGTATTAGCACAAGGATAGATATACTGATCAATGGAACCAAATTGAGAGTCCAGATATAGATTCTCACACATATAGTCAACCGATATTCGACAAGGCCACCAAGCCCAGTCAACTAGGAGAGAATGACCTCTTCAACAAATGGTGCTTAAAGAACTGGATATCCATATCCAAAAGAATGAGAGAGGAATACCATCTCAGACCTTATACAAAAACCAACTCAAGATGGATCAAAGATCTAAATATAAGGTCCAAAACCTTAAAGATCTTGGAAGATAATGCAGGGAAGCATCTACAGGATCTTGTATTAGGAAATGGTTTCATGAACTCTAGACCCAAAGCACAAGCAAAAATAGATAAATGGAACCTCCTCAAAATTAAAAACTTTTGCACATCAAAGGAGTTTGTCAAGAAAATGATAGGGCAGCCTACTCAATGGGAGAAAATATTTGGTAACCATATATCTGATAGGCGCCTAAGATCCAGCATATATAAAAGAATCCTATACCTTGAAAATAAAAAGACAAACAATCCATTTTAAAAATGGGCAAGTAATTTGAATAGACACTTCTCCAAAAAAGACATACAAGTGGCTAAAAAGCACATGAAAAGATGCTCAACATCATTAGCTATTAGGGAAATGCAAGTCAAAACTACAATGATATATCAATCTTGTACCCATGAGACTGGCAGCTATTAAAGACAGAGGAATACAAGTGTTGGAGAGGATGTGGAGGAATGGGAACCCTTATCCTCTGCTGGAGGGAATGTAGAATGGTGCAGCCTTTGTGGAGGGCAATTTGGTGGTTCCTTACAGAGCTAATTATAGAACTGCCATATGATCTGGCAATCCCACTGCTGCATATATACCAGAATTGAAAACAGGGTTACAAACAGATATACGCACTCCAATGTTCATAGTGGCATTATTCACTATTGCCAAAAGTTGGAAACAACCCAAATATCCATCAATAGATGAATGGATAAGCAAACTGTGGTATATCCCTAAAATGGAATATTACTCAGCTGTAAGAAGGAATGCAATATTACCCAGGGGATAATATGGATGAATCTTGAAGACCTTATGTTGAGTGAAGCAAGTCAGGCACTGAAGGACAAATTTTACATGACCTCTCTGATATGAATTAAGCAAATTGAGCAGACTTACAGAGCTAGAGTCTGGAAGATAGGTTTACAGGAAATAGAAAGGAAGGAGAGGGTTGTGAGCCAATGCTCATATGGGCAAAATCTATGATAAGGTGGAGGTGTGTAGTTGTGCAGTGGATGGGCATGACAGTGGTGCGGTGATGCTATTGGGTTAGGTGGGGCTCGTCTGTGAGTGGGGTAGGGTGGGAGGTGGTTTGGACTGTCCTTGGAATGGGAGGAAGGGTTGGGGGAGGGAGCAAGTGAACTATGTTCTTTTGCAGATATGTGGTTGAAACTACAACATTTCGAATATCCTTTTGGCAAATATGGCAGGGGAGGGTTACTAGCTTAGTTTCTTAGAATGTGGGGGGTATGTGGGACAGGGCGCACCTGGGGCAGGCTTCTAGGGAGTGTGTGAGTGCTCATCTTGTCATAGTGTGTTGTCACAGTGGGTAGAGACACACACCATGAGCAGGAAGCTGTTGGACTCCCATCCTGGGGAGTCCTGCTGTGTTCTCAGATAGAGGGGCATGAGACTCTTGAAAGCATAGAGAGTGCCTAATAGGGGAGGACAGGCAGTGTCTCAAGCCCTCAGTGTTGTTGCAAGTAACTGTGACTCTTGTTCTTCAAGGAGTGATGCTTGGTGGTTGCCGTGGGTCCTGAGGGGAGGGCGAGGGAGGAATAGAATGGATGGAACAGGGAGCATTTTGGGAGCAATGGAATTGTTCTACATGATCTTGCAATGATGGATGCAGGTCATGTTAAATTTCATCAAAATTTATAAAAGTGTATTATCCAAAATGTAAACCATAATATACATCATTGACCATGGTTAGTAGCAATGCTTCAATATTTGTGCATCAATTATAGCAAATGTACCATCCACATGTAAAAAGTTATTAATAGGGGAAAGGGGGAAAGGGGGAGGATATTGGGCATATGGGAATCACCTATATTCTATACATGACTTTTCTATAACTTAAAGCTTCTTTGAAGAAAAAATTTTATAAAAGACACTGGGGAACTAAATGGTAGAAAATGTCACTGTACATACAAGACAACAGACATTACAGTGATGAAAGACATAATGTCAAAAATTTTTAATTTTATATATTTTATATTTTTTTATTATTTCAAATTTTTAAAAAACTTTGTATTTTTAAAATTATCATTATTATTTAATTATCTTATTATTGCATTTTGTTATTTTTCTGGCTCATTTTTTAAGAACTTTTGGATCACAGAAGGGTTATAACTGTGGCAGGGGAGGATCACTGGTGCAGGAAGTCATTGATGGGGGATGCACAGGAGGAGGTTCACCTGGGCATACTGCTAAGGCATATGAATGTGTTCAAGTGTTCATAGGGCATTGTCAGTGGGTGGAGACCCACACAACAACCAAAAGAATATCAAACTCCCATCCTGGGAGCCACTTTCTCTAATGGGACAGCAAGAATCCCCTGAGTACAGGAGCAGTGACTAGTGAAGGAGGATGGACCTTTGGAAAGACCTTGAAATTGATAACTATACTTTAGTTTCGAAATTGAAACTTAGCTTAATATTATAGGGTGCCTAAGAGTTACCTCTTGAGAGCCTCCTAATTGATCAAATGTGGCCTCTCTTTAAGCCAAACTCAGCATATAAAGGCATTACCTTCCCCTTGGCATGCAACACGACTGCTGGGGAAAGCCCTCCCTGGCACCGAAAGATTACTACCAAGCGCCAACTAGCACTGCAACTGGAAAAAGACCTTGACCAAAAGGGGAAAAAGGTAAAGACAAATTAGTTTATATGGCTAAGAGACTTCAAAAGTGAGTCTGGAGGTCATTCCAAAGTTTACGCTTAGGCATGTCTTAGCAGGATGTCATTGACTGCCAAGGTAACTTGCCTCAAATAGCAGGTTCCCTGAGGGCTCTGGAAACTTCCAGCAATATAGGCAGGGCAGACAGCTCAGGACTTTGGTACCCTGCCAGTGGGCCCTACTTTGGAATTTATGCTCCCCATTGTGACAGAATTGGATTTTTTTATTTTCCCTACATGTGGCTCTTCTGCCTCTTCTATTTGAACCTATAGTTAGTACTAAAGTTGATAGGTGTGTGTCCAAGAAACTTAAATCTTTGGGCTGTCCATGTACCGCCTGGGCCCTGAATCTCAACAGAGTTGCAACACCTACTCTCTAGTTCATTGGACTCACCCAGGACAACTAACGAGGAGGTGAGGATGGACATCCACCCCACCAGAAAATCGAGAGAGTCTGCAACTGCAGTCTGCAAACTAGTCCCATCCTTCTGCCCCATGGAATCTAAGCCCTCTCTCAATTAGGGCGGAGTGGGCATCACCATCCCAGAATCCTCAGGATTGGGGAATGAATGATGGACTAGAGTAGATTTACTGTTATTCTACTATAGACTTATTGTGATTCTAACAATGGAAGAACTTTTATCATTGATGTGGAGAAAAGGGCCACCAGAGGTTCTGAGGGGAGATAGAGGGAATAATAGGTGTAATATGTGTGTATTTTCGAGACTTTGGAATTCTCCTGAATGACAGATACAGGCCATTATATATCCTGCCATAACCTACAGAATTGTGTCGGAGAGAGTGTAAACTACAATGTAAACTATAATACACTCTTAGTGGCAATGCTCCAATATGTGTTCATCAATTGTAACAAATGTACCACATTAATGAAGGATGCTGTTAATGTGGGAAAGTGTGGGAAGGATAGGGAATGGGGCATATAGGAATCCTCTATGTTTTTTATGTAATGTTTATGAAATCTAAGTATCTTTTTAAAATTTTTATTAAAATTATATTAAAAAATGAATGCACATATGTTCATTTATTCAAAGGCATGCACATAAATTGTTCAGTGGACATGTTTCTGAGATAATTAGTAAACTTTGATTGGATAAAGCAGATTTTGTACTCAGATACTGAAGTGGAAGGATTTGGATGTGAGAAGTGTCCTGCTGCTCCAGTACTGAGGGCGATTTGATTAAAATCTATTTAGAAAAGGAGAAACTTTATTTAATTTAATACAGGAGAAAAGGATGGATTTGAGAACTGTATTTCTCCCTAAGGAATTTATAAAATATGTCATTATAAATAGTTTTTTGAACAAGTACAGGGAAAAAATATAGCCACCGTGGTTTAAGCAAAAAGAAGTGCCCTGAACAAAGTACATGACTTACCCATTTATTCAGTCATTCCATTGAGTGATTTCAATATAACAGAAACTGGAAGTATAACAAAGACAAACCGCAGCACTTTAAAATTCTATTCCTTTTTTTGATATGTGTGGCAGTTTGAGATTATTTATGAATCCCCAAAAGGGAGAAAAATTATGTTTGTAAACTGGTCTGTTCCTCTGGGTGTGATATTCTTGGACTGTATTAAATTAAAAGGTTTTATGTTTAATTGATAAAAGATTAGAGCTTTGATTCAACCACTTCAGTAGGGCATGACTCAGGGCTGAGTCCTGCCCCCGTGGTGGGCTGATATAAATGGACACTCACTCAAGAAGACACACAGAAGAAGATATGTGAAGAGAGAGAGCTCCATAGACACAGAAGAGGAGAGGACTTGGGCATTTCAGTCCTGCTATGTGACAGAAAGGAGAAGGTTCAAACAGCTAAAGCCCCAGGAAGAGGGAAGAGCCCTATGCCAGCCTACAGCTGCGATAGGAAGAAGCTGGGCCCATGGAGCCTTAAGAAGAAGAAGGAAGGAGAGACCAGGCAGAGGTCACCCGCCATCTTGTGTGAACACATGGCAACTGACTTTGGTGAGAAAGTAACTCTGAGTTGGACTCTTTAGGGCTGGTCGCTGTAAGCTTCTACCCCAAATAAATACCCTTTATAAAAGCCCACAGATTGCAGGCACTTTGCGTCAGCAGCCCTTTGACTGCCTAACACAATATTTAATAATCTTGAAGAGCAAGTTTTAAGGTTTAGCAGGCACACTGCACCGAAATTTCTTGCGTCCCCTGTGGCACGGCAATACATGAAGCACAAGTAACTTTATTATGAAACTGCTACGCAGCAGAACTTAGGGGACTGGTGCTGAGTGAGCCCATCAAGTAACAGATGCTTCTCTACTAAAAAGGCACGCGGGAGCCGCGACCGCCTGTTCTCTCTCCCTCCATGGCCACGCATACAGCCTTTGACCACTTGTTAACTAAAATATAAATGAAACAGGAGAAGTAATCTTCGGTTATTAAACCTGGCCAGGGATCCATGGACACTGTATGTCCTGATTTTCACAGACTTTTAGACAAAGTTTATCGATATCCTTGCTTATCACAAAATAGAGGGGAAAAATTATTTGATCATACAGTGTGTTTTAGTTTCCTGGCTACTAAAACAAATAACATGCACTGGGTTGGCCTAACAACAGGAACTTATTGGCTCAGGGTTTTGAGGCTAAATAAGTCCAAAATTGAGGCACCAACAAGGAGATACTTTCACCCCTGAACACTGCTATCGTTCTGGGGTGCCTGCAGCACCCCTCGAGTTACCTTGGCTTTTCTGTCACGTGGCCATGTCCTCTCCTTGACTTCCAGCTTCTAGCATGTCCCTCTGGTTTTTTGTTTGTTTTTCCTTTCTTCAGTTTACTGTTTATAAAGACTTCAGCCATTGGATGAAGCACGCCCTCATGCACTTTGGGTACACCTTAGCTAAGAACGTCTTCAAAGCTCCCATTTACAAATAGGTTCATGCCATAGGAGCAGGGCCTGGGACCCGAGCCTGCCTTTTGGGGGGCATGATTCAGTCCCCAACAAGGTGGAGCTGTAGCTCAGCGAGCAGCATTCTCCAAGGGAGACTGGGCAGAGCTCTCCAGAGCCAGGCTGCAGACCCTGTGCTCAGCTTTAGATTGCTTCGTATTTGCAGTCAACTGCTTAATTAAGTCACAAAGGGTGTAAGTATTAACTTTGTAGATGACATAAAAACATGAGAGGCCCTGAAATAATGCAGACCAAAACTTTAAAAAGGTCTTCAGTTGTCTGAAATGATGGACTGACTCTAACAGGATAATGTTACAAACCATAATTGTAAAGCATTGCACTTGGTATAAAAGAAAAAGTACACTTCATGAGAACTGGATGGAAGAGTAACCTGGCATAACCGTATTTGTTGGGATAAACTCGTAGGGATAGCCATTCTGCATTGTATTCTGATCTGTTCCAAACACACGTGAAATAATAACTGGTGTTCTGGGTACAATATTGTTTTTTAGACACATGCAGAATTAGCTGAAATACAGGGACTTTTTCTAAAAGGTGGAAATCTGGAAGTCATAGCAGGTAAGCCATAATCTATAGAAAAACTAAAACAGCCTGGAAAGAAGAGGTTTAGTAAGGAAATCATGTTCTTCAAATTATAAACCTGCCATGTAAAAATTGTTAGACATAGTGGGTAAAGTATCAAATAACAAAATTAGAACCAGTACTTAATTGCTATAATGATTTGCAAACATTATAAAGCAAAAACATTTTAAAAATTAAAGATAGAGGAGAGAGATGTGTTGCTGATTAGGCTGTAGGGGCAGCTCTACTGGATCAATCACTGTAATTTCCAAGCAGAATGCAAAGCCAGTTACCTGAAGGCACCGATGGGTGAAAAGCAGCCTGAGCCTAGAAGGAGGGGCCTTTGAAGAAGACGTTTTCCCTGAGGGCAGGCTCTAGGCTCCCCAAACAAAGCCTAACACTGAACCCACAGTCCTACAGCCTTGAAAACCAGTGGAGGGGAGCGTGAGCAGCTTAGTAGTTGAACACCTGCTTTACATGTACCAGGTCCCAGGTTCAATTCCCGGTACCTCCTAGAAATAGAAAAACAAAAATGGGGGAACGTTGTGTTAGTTTTCTGTTGCTGCCATAATAAATTACCACACACTTAGTGGCTTAAAGCAGTACAAGTTTATTATGTACAGTTCTGTGGGTCAGAAGTCTGACGTGGGTCACTCTGAAATCAAGGTGCCTGCAGAGCTGTGTCTTTCTGGAGGACACAGGGGCAGATCTGCTCCTAGAGGCTACGGGCCTTCCTTGGCTCATGGTCCCTTCCTCCAAATTCAAGCTGCTAGCGTAGCATCTCTGACCTCAGCATCGCTCAGTGGTTTTAAGGACTCACGCTATTACAAGTAATCCAGCATCATATACTCCCATCTCGAGGTCCTTGACCTTGGTCAATAGGTAAATCCCCTTTTGCCATGTAACCTCTTCACAAGTTCTGGGCATCAGCACTTGGACGTATTCTGGGGGCCATTATTCTGCCTAGCCTATTGGAATCGGGGGCAGCCACAGCTTCTGGAAACTGAAGGGAGGGTGGAATTCCAGATTGGAGAGAGTCAGAGAAGGGGACACCCAAATTTTGTGTCTAGACTTTGGCTGATTCTCTGAAGCATGAATGCATGGCACGTGCTCCAATCAGCCCAGGAAAGGCTAGGAGAGGCATGTTGACCTTTATACTGCTGCCCACTGCAGAGGAAGGAGCTAAAGCTGCCTTATTAAATAACAATAATTAAAGATATCAAAAAATGTAAAAAAAAAAAAAAAAAAATGAATTCCCTGTCTTAGGAAGATGTAGAGACCCTGGATGACTACAGAAAACATCCCATTGCAAGGAAGATCAAGCTATAGATTTTGCAGTGCTTTCCAAATCTAAAGTACTATGATTTACTTGATTTATCAAGTAAATGACTATGATATATGTTATGTGAGAAGTAAGTTTTTATTCTTATAAGGGCTATCTATTTATAGTCCTTAAGCAGTAAGATTTTCTAAATCTTTTGGAATTCCATGATTCCTAGGGAAATTTATATGATGTGTGTTAAACTATTGGACTGCTGTGATTAAGAATAACTGTTTAAAACCCAAAGTTATATTATGTTTGCCTGAAACGCTGAAGACAGGCAGGATATATAATTTATTTAATTCTTATGTTGTGTCAGGAAATTTACTAAGTGACTTTCGTATATATTGGCCCCTGGACGAATGCATTTTTCGCAGATGATTATTTACAGATGAAGATGCTGAGGGTGAGGGAAGCTGAGCAGCTCCTTGGGAGTCACAGAGAAGTAAACGCTGAGCTCCTTAAATGCCGGCTGTTTGATTCCATCACAACGCTGCCATGTTGGGAAGCCCACTCGATAAACTTCAGTTGCCACGGCATTGAGAACATGATGACTGTAAGAGTAATTGAAATTTGGCAGTGTAATAAGAAAAAATAGAGGCACAAATTTAACCCTTGCTTAGGTGTTGGCATTGTCTGATTTATATTTTAACTTTAAAGTTGGAATTGAAAACCAGTTATCGTGTGTCAGACAATTAAACAAACATGCTCTCTACTCTATGCGTGACCTTTCAGTAGAATTTATATATGGGTTCTGGGACTTTAAAGCACGTTCAGGGATTTGAATAATTTATTGAAGACAGGCCATCAGAATTATTTATCAATTTAGACTTTATTTTACTCAGTATGTCTTACTGAATAACAAGTTCTTTTACTCTACACTGTTGAATAACATAAATTCGCTGTTTCCAACTTATTTAGAGTAGTGATCTTCTATCATTATTGCTTTTATTTTGCATCTCCTCTCTCAAAGTCTCTTTTAAAAGTCCTATACGATGTATTTTATTAACTTAAATAATTTAAATGATGAAAGATAACTTTTTCTGAGAATCTGGGGAAGATAATATGAAACATAGGATTCAGTTTTATACTGACTTCAGAAAATGTTTAACCTACATATTCTTTAGATGAACAGGAATAGTAGACTTAGAATTCTGTTTTTTACCAGTTTCTCTTTAAGATTTGGTTCTCCTCACAATTCATATATATTCTTTTCTTAAACTTTTCCTCTTCCTGAAACATTTTACTTATTTTATAGCAGTCCTTAATATGTCTATCATATCTTCAAAAAGTTCATTCTGATTTTATCTGACACATCATTTCCTCCAATGTCTTTAAATTGTTTATAAAACTTGTGTTCACAGACAATGGAATGGAAAAAATGGCATAATTGTGTGTGTGTGTGTGTGTGTGTATATATATATATAAATAAATATAAATAAATAAAAGGAGCAAACTCATGGAAAAATAGCTTATTTGAGTTTGCCATTTAAATTAACTAGCAACAATTTGAGACTAAGATTAAAGGAAAGGACAAAGAAGGAAAAGGTTTAAAACAGACCATTTTATTTAAAGGGAAGAAAGCTAAGTGCTAACAGTTTTATTCTTTAGATATAAATAAAATTTGATCACAGGGAGGTAAGTAGACATGTATTAACCTTCATTAAAGAAGAAAAGGTGAAAATGTATTGTTATCCCAGTAAGAACATTTTAACTAAGAGCAGCTCACAGTGTATACAGACCTTTAAAGCTTTTCATAGCCTGAGGGTTGCGTAATTGCACTATTTTCAGAACTTGGGCAGCAGAATGGGACGTGACTGGTACCACAGAGCACTTAGGATCTCCCGTATCACGTGAGGCTCAGTGCTGCCCGGTAATGTCTCTTAATTTCTCTGGTCAGTTCACTTTCCCACGGGCTATTTGAAATGTCTTCCATTTTAAAAATACCAACTACCCAAACCACAGCAGACACTTCCTACTCTAGTTTCATGGATAATATCAGATAGTGTCTCCTTTACCTTATAATCTTAAAGGATTAAAAACAAAATTTCATAGACACATTTCTCTGAAGCTCTTATCAAATCTTAGTAACTTGCTAGCAAAGGAAACAGAATTATGACCAAAATTTTGTCATTTTGGAAAGAGTATAAAAAGAGTGTCATTTCAGAGAGTGCATGAAACATTTTTCTTCTACAAGCAATGCATTTCTTTAAGTAAGAAAGTTTGAGGTTTCATTTCACAAGTTTAAATATATATAAATGTACATCATGCCCATGAGAGTTGTTAAAAAGAAAGTCTGTAGCAGGATTGTCCAAGACGACATCTATTATTTTCTATCAGAAGAAAATAGCAGCACATAGAGGAAGCATCTGTATATGACGTTAGAATTACGAAGTTTTATACAATTGCGTTTAATACACAGCATAGCCAAGTCATGAAAAAGTGTGAAATGTGCTCGGGCACAGATCAGAGGCAGAGCTCAAGCAGTAAGTCTGAAATCTGAGCACACTGCCATTAAAGATTTGTTTTAAGCTACAAATAAAGATGCAGGATACAAACTTGGCTCATTTCTTATGTTGGGACAAACTTTCCTTTTGCAACCCTGTGAATTTGCCTGGTTCATAGATTCCCTTATCCTTGTAATTAAAAGTAGTGAAAATCATCCTCTTCCTTTTAAAGACAGGATGATCTTCTCTTCTTTGTTACTTTATTTTCCCTGAACTCTTTTGAATCATCAATTGCTTTCTGTACTCAAGTATAATCACTGGTATTTACACATACTAAAGTAACTATTTTCTGAAACAAACAGCCCCTACTTTAGACTTTGCGCTGCCTCTAACTCCGGGCTTTAATCTCTCCTAGAATTTTAATAGTCAATTATTGAAGGTGTTCATTCTGCCCTTAAAACTCCATGTAAATATTCTTTCCAATATCACTATAGCGCTCTCTTTTACTTAATTCAATAAACATGTATATCTGCATAGATACAGATGTGTATATGTGTAGAATCTCAATCCCTTTATTACTTGATGTCATTGATAATGTTCCATAGTGTCAAACCTCTCTGCCTCTATGACCAGGGATCCTTTGCCAAGAGTACAGTGATTCTGCAATCTCTCTAAGTCATTGCTGGGGTTGGTGATATAAACTTGTACTCACTGCCTCCTCCATCGCCTCTCTCTCTCTCTGTCACCCAAGTCCTTCCTTCCCAGCCTTCTCTCCCTGCATTTCTTCCCCTGTGTTTAAATGAAGTCTTTATTTTCTGACACAGCAAGGGAAATAGACATCAGCTGCTCCCATCTTTCCTTCTTCTTCCACCAGGGAGGTACTTCTCTTCCAGCTGTTTCTATATCAAAAGCCTGATAACATTTCTAATTTGACAGCCTCAGTTCCGAAGCCTGTTCCAGTGATTTATGGAGGCAGTGTCCAATGGCTGACAGCCCTTAGTAGAACCATAATATAGAAAGAATTTCCCAATTTCCAGGTGCATCCATGAGAACGTAATGGTTGAACAAACAAGAGATTACACTACAATGTTTATTTATTCTACCTAGAATGATTCCTTCTCCACATCCCCTCCGTTCTCTATATCCCGGACTGAATCTGATTTCCCTTTATGTCCTCCAAGACTTTCCCTGAAACCTAGGGTGTAATTAGGTGCCTCATCTCTTTGCTCTAAGGGCAACCTCTACTAACCTCAATTATAACATTTTTACATCATATTTATATTTGCAGGTTTTGTTACCTCTGTATTCCATTAAATTAGGATGCGTCTAGACAAGAGGATAAGATGTCCCTGTGTTGCTCATTGGTCTAAACACAGCATGGCATAGTGCTCATTATTTGTTTAATAAAGGAATGGATAAAGGAATGGGTAAAAGTAGATAATCTTCTCTAAATTCTGCAACAGTCTTTGAATCTAAAGATTGTATCTATACACTTTTCATGATCAATTCTATTCCCTTTCCTCAGAACTCTAATCTTACTGAATGATCTCCTGCAAAATTGTAATCTTAATCACCACCTACACAGAGATTTAAATGTTTATATTACTAAACCAAATATTTTTCTTTGCCTCTAACTCATATAACAAATTATCTAGTTATACCTCAAATACATCCTATACATCCTGAAATCATGAACTTTCCATCCTACCTCTTCAGCCATCCTACCCCCAAAGCTAGTTATCTAGTGTCCTCTATCGCAGGTATTAGCATCACCAACTATATTTTTTTATCAAACCATAATCCTAGGAGTCATCCATGAAAACTCCTTTTGTCACTCCTCATAACCATTCCATCATAACATCTTTTCCATTTCCTCCTAAACATTATCTCCATATTTTCTATCTCCACTTTAATTCAAACTATACTTACATGTATCTGCACTATTGCAATAGGTGATTGTAATGGTTTGAAGCTCTAGGAACATAAAAGGTTTGAAGCTGTATGGATCCCGTAAAAATATGTTCTTACACTTCTGAGAGTTCTTCCATTGCTAGAATAATAAGTCTATAGTAGAATAATAATAAGTCTACTTTAGTCCATTGTTCATTCCTCAGTCTTGAGGATTTGGGGATGGTGATGCCCACTCTACTTCTAATTGGGGCAGATGGATGGAACTATCTTGCTTGCAATTGCAAACACTCTCTGTTCCTTGGGATGGTCGTTGTCCATCATCATCTCCTTGTTAATTGTCCTGGGTAGGTCCAATGAATTGGAGAGTAGGTGTTGCAACTCTGCTGAGATTCAGGGCTCAAATGGCACATGGACCGACCAAAGATGTAAGTCTCTGGGACATATATTTATCAAGTATAGTGCTAATTATTGCTTTTGTCAATACCATCCACTCTGGCTCTACTTTAATTTGCTCTCTACAGAGCAGCAAGATTAAACTTTCTTAAATGGAAACCTGCTCATATCACTATCTTATTAAAACATTTTGATGTATTGTAGTGGTCTTAAAATATGCCCACAAATTTTTGCTACTCTTAACTTTCATAGGTTTAGCCTAGTTCTTTCCCTCTTGAAGGTTGGGCTAGACTTAGTGCATCCCTTTAAGAATAAAATAAAGTAGAAAAGAAGGTGTGGAACTTTGAAGACTGGGTCCTAAAAGTCATTGAAGCTTCTTCTTTACTTCTCCTGGATCATTTGCTGCCATGTTGTAAGGACACTCAAGCAGCTTGTGGAGAGGTCCTTTTGGTGAGAAATGGACTCCTGCCCATAGCCATGCAAGTGAGCCACACTGAGGGAAAATCCTCCAGTTTCAGGCATGCCTTTGGGTGGCTGCAGCCCTGGTGGACATCCGGATTGTAGCCACATAAGAGACCCTGAGCCAGAAGCACTCAGCTAAGTTGCTCCCAAATACCTGCTAAAAAGAAACGATGAGAAAATAAGTATTTATTTTGAAGCCACTAAATTTTGTCAACTGTTATGAAACAAATGGTAACTGCTCCAGTTTTCTAATGATTAAATTTCTTACCAAAGTGTAGGAAAACCTCTACAATCTGGTCTCCACTCCCTGCGCAGCCTCTTCACTGCCCATGACTTCCCACCTTTGCACACTGCAGTCACAATGGCCTGCTTCTACCCTGAGCAGTTCCTGCAATCCCTGCTGTCGCAGGACTTGGGTGTGTTATCGCTTTTGGGAATGTTTCAAACATTTTGGAAATGTTTTCGTTTCCTTTTCCTACCTTGGTAATGCCGACTCAACCTTCAGAACTGAGCTCAAGGATCATTCTTTCCAGAGAACCTTCCTTGGCCTCTCTATTATTCCCTTGTTGCACCCATGCCTCCTCAAGGTGCTTCTCGCCTGTGATTCCACGGGGGCTTGTGTTGTGACTATTTGGCTACTATTACAAATAGTGACAGTGAACTTTATGAGAACTCTGTATGAACCATTATATTCTCATGTTTAATGCAGGGCAGGGCACTGTGAATAAATCAGTGGATGGCCAACATCAAGGTTGAACAATGTAAAAACAAACATTTTGATCCTACATTTCAGTTTGTTAAATCCAGTTATATGGTATAAATAGATCAGTTTTCCTGAAGAGTATTAATTCACACAGACTACAAATGCATCATCCTTATGAAATAGCCAAACACAGATGTGGGAAGCAGGTTAAAATATACAGCATTTAAAAGTTACGTGATTTGAAATAGCCAGCTTGATCAACGCGGTTACCTAAATTTACACTTGATTGTATTCATTAGATCACCCAATTATTTCAGCATTTTTAGACACATCCATAGTATAAAATACTGCTTCATATAGCTGTGGAAAGACTGCAAAATAACTTGTAGAAACTCTCACACATTTCAAAGTGATGGGAGTAAAACTGCCTACAGAAACCCTATTAATGTCAATGAGAATCACTGAAAGATTCCTGAGCAATACTCTGGAAACATCTTCATTGTTGTCTTGGGGCTATTGCTAATGCTGTGCACAAATAAGATTTAGCTCTTAAAGAGACAATTGCTTTTACACCGCTGAGCTGTGTCTTCACAGAGGTGGCAAACACAAAACTGCACCACTCTTTTCACTTATCTGAAAGGTATTATTATATTCTTTCCTCATTGTGTCCTGCTTTTAAAAGGCAAAACACGTCTTTCTCAATATAAAAACTGAACGTGATTAAATGGAAGTGACTTTAATTTTTGTCCAAATACATACCTTATGAAACTCTATTTAGTCATTCTATTTACTTAGATATATAAAATAATGGTTTTTATATTCTCCTTAGATAATACTTTATACTAAGTATACTTCTCCTTAGATATATAAAATAATGGTTACAGACCCAAAATGATTTACTATACTTACAATTTAAAACAATATAAATTTTCTCTGTTTTTGATCTAAATATTGACCTGAAAAAAATTAGGACCAAAATATAAAATACTTATGTACTCTCCAGAACTCTGTTCTTTAATGTAATATTTTAAGGAGGCACTCACATCATTTGTCAAAACAATTTTTTAAATTCTAGACTCCAGGCTTTTGAGGGCATATTCTCAAAGCATTTAAATGAGAAAGAAGCGATTGAAAATGGATGCTCAGGAAAAGTTAAAATAGCATGAGTGACAATTGCATTTTTCTCTGCCGCTTCAACCATTATTGTTTTCTAGGCTTTCAATTTACTGTTGGGAAATGAGGACTTTGCAAATAAGCAGACTTGACTTTTCTAACTGATTAAATGGAGCGGAAAAGGAGAAAGAGGGACTGCTCATTAACAGAAATCTAGGAAAACCTTGGTAGCTGCAGAATGGTGTCAGTCTTCTCATTTGTCAGAAAATTATTTTGGAATATTTTTTAACATTCGGATAATTTGATGTCTGTTTCAGTGGTGGTACACAGTGTTCTTTGTACTTAATCTAAACAGGGCACGCTAAAACAGCCGTTGCCATGGCTTCATTGGAAAAATGGCTGATCAAAAGACGGATGGTGATGAAGGATTGGGATGCAGACACTTAAATTGTGTCACATGACCCCCAAATTCAGTTACCATCTATATGCTGTTAGTTCCCAAATCATTGCCCTCATCCCAGAGCTCTTTGTTGTGTCTTGTCCCATATTTTTAACTGAAACATAGACTAATGCTCCAATGGTGCCTTGGTCGCCTCACCTGCCATGCCTAAAACTAAACTCCTCTTCATCAAAACTGCCTCTCTGTATTCCTCTTGAGGGTGGATGTTAGCATCATCTTCCCTATTCCCAACTATAAGAGTCTTGACATAATCCTTTACCTACCACCTGTCCCCGGACTCATCAAGCCTCGCCCTTTTTAATGTCTTAGTATATGAGGAACACATCCACTTCCTTCCATCTCCACTGCCCATGGGGAAGCACACGCATCTCTCAACCACATTATGTCGACCACTGGCTCCTGCTCTCTCTAACATCGTTCCATCCCGGATGCCAGCCCCAAAGAGATGTTTTGAAAATGCAAACCACGTCATGTCCTTCCCCAGCTCAGCGGTGCTCAGTTGTTTTTCAGTGTCCACAAAATAACGGGTAAACGTCATGCCGTGGTTCGCAATGCTTCTCGACTGATAGTTTTTGCTTGTTTCTTCAGGCTCACCTCCAGCTACTGCTGTCATACATCTGAATTCCAGCCTGTTTAATTAAAATATTATCCATTATAAAGATAGCTAGCATCTGAAACCAAATTTCTCCCTTTGCCTTTTGTCTTTGTCTTTACTCCTTCCCTGATAATTGAGTAAAAAACTAAAACTTCTTTCAAAAAATATATCTGCAGAGATTCAGTTAGTAGCATCTAAAAATATATGAAGAAAAGTAAACTCAAGAATTTTGATATTCGGCTTTAGGGCCCATTCTTCACATAATGCTCATTTTTTTAGTGTCTGTGGGGGAATGCCAAAGTCCATAAAATGCAGAGAATAAACAAATAAATACCTAGTTAAAGAACATCAGGAACACACCTATAGGGAAGCAAGGAAAGCTTCTGTGTAAAAAAAAAAGTGTTAAATGGATTTGTTAAAGGATTTGAGCTTGTATTGGACGACTTTTGTGAGGGTTGAAGGAAGCAGAGACTTGCACCATCCTGGGCCCTCCGGGAAGTGGGATTCATTCTGCTGGAGGTGACAGTGATTTCCCTTAACTGGGAGAAGGGGAGGGATGAGGGGGTCACAGCTATGACTGGCAGGGAAGCAGTGCTCACTAAATGGAGCAGGGAGAGAGGGATGATGGGCTCAGAGACAGTTCTGCCGGGGTCCTCCTGAATCTCAGTTGAAGTTGCCCTCCTCCCATGTCGAGTTCCATGTGAAAGGAGAATGCCACAGCCTAGTGTCATGTCAGCTCCCAATGGAGAGCTGTCAGGGCTGTTTTTCCCTTTCTCAAAAAAAGAGAATTGGAGATCAGCCATGACAAAAATATGCATCCTCCTCTTCTGAGTGAAATGGAGGCAGACGATAGAAATCAATGATGGAGAGGGATGGAACAGGACATAGGCTTCTGGAAACTGTAGTTTTAATGCTTGCAGTACCTTTGCAAACCTATCTCTGAATCAGGTTGGTTCTAGGACATTATCTCCCATGCTGGAGGGAAATCAGCTCTAGATTCTGCTTTCTGCTGGGTTCTGTGAACACAGAGGCCAGCGACACATGGAGGGCTGTGTAGGTCCTGGTGGAGCCTGCTCAGCCACGAGGCAGGTATATTGAATAAACCTACAGCCGGCTCTGAGCACACCAGCCTTCGGAGATTTAGCACGAGCTGCTTCCTATCATGAGCAGTTTCCTCCCGCTTCTTCTATCAGCTAAACCCTACTTATTTTTCAGGCTATGGCTTAAAATTCTCTTCTTCTAGCGATCTTTCTCTTGGCGCTCATGATTATTTTCTATGCCCCTCTTAGGACCCTAAACTTTGCTGTCAGGTACTTAGCATGATTCATTTTAACTTTCTTTAATTGTCTGACTCTCCACTGCTAATATCTGATTTCAGTGAGGGTAGTAAAAAAAAGTCTGTCTAAATCATAGATATACCTCTGAAATTAGACAGTGCTTAGTTCATAGTTGGTGCCCAATAAACAGTTGCTGAATCACATTAAGGCATGTGGGATAGTACTTGGTACATATTTAATAAAATGAAATTATCTACTTGTTTTCTTCTCCTCTTCTATAAGTTCTTCAGTGTCAGGAGCATGCATGCATGCATGCATTCATTCATTTTTTTCTTCCAATAACATTTACTGAAGTTGTTCTAGTTGGCCAAACTTTTTGTTGGTGATCCCTGAACCATACACGGTCTCAGTGACCCCTGGATTTTCTGGTGGAGACTCACAGCAAAGCAGCCATCCCAGGTAATAAACACTTTGCTGGGAGAAGGTCCAGGTTGTTATGGAAACACATAAGAATGTGTTAGAGGCAGACTTGTTTGTGAGAAAGGAAAGCACACTTAAACTAGTCCAAGCAAAGGAGTATTAGATACACATAAAATGATAAGGGAATCGCTTTGAAATGCAAAAAAACAAGAATACTAACACTGATGTTAATGTAACTCTTGAAAGAGACTGCAATGGTTTGATTCACGGGGGCACCATTTACTAACTCCATGGCCTTAAGAAAGTTACTTAACCTTTCTATACTTTCATTTTCCCATACGTAGAGGGTTGATAATTTTAGTACTGACGTCTAAGAGTTGCTGGGAAGAGAGAAAGAGGTAATTCCTTTGGAACACTTAACATGGGACCTGGCACAGAATAAACTTTCAGTAAATACTAGTTATGGATTTTAGAAGGAAAGGGCTTAGTTGAGATCAAGTTGGGAGAGACAAATCAGGATAACTCAAAATGTCATGAGCACTTACTCTTAGTTTACACTTTGCATAAATTTTTTCTTGCTTGCTGCCAATTAACTTTGTTAGCTGGTTGGAATGAGTCTCTCATAGAGGGAGGGCTCATGTGTCCAAACACTAACAAGGACCCTTTAACTGTAGCTTCTAACCATATTGCCTAATTCTTTCTGTTTCTTATTTTAAATTCCCGAGACAGTAAGATGGGCTGGTCCACTCTGTATCACAGACCACAAACCCCATAGATCCCTGGATTTCCTTTAGTGCCCACCTGTAGGATTCATAAGCTATAAATGAGAAAATATCATAAGACATACCATGTAGACAACTGCACCAATTCTAACCCTTTGATGTTAATTTCCAAAAAGAAAGTGGTTAAAATTATCAGGAGAAAAATAACAATAAACTAAGTTGAATTAGTTGTATAGCAATTTGCATTCTAAATACAATATAAAAGTCTATTTTTAAATGCATCTTTGAGCTAGAAATAAAGTAAAGGAACTCTCTATATGCCAAAAATTTAATGAAACCAGGAAACCATGTTAGTAGTTTCAGAGGCCTTTCGTTCTCTGAGGACCTCTTTAAATCTTTGGTGACTATTCCACTTTGATATTATTTATGAATTCCAAAAAAGATATTTGGTTATGTTTGTAAACTAGTCTGTTCCTCTGGGAATGATATCCTTTGATTGTCATATTCAGCTGAAATAACTTTGATTAAATTGTGTTAAGATTAGGGCTTTGATTCCACCACTTCAGTAGGGCTTACAGGGTTGAGTCCCTGCCCCCCTCTCTCATGACTCTTACACGACTCTTACACAGAAGTAGATAGACAGAGAAGAACACAGAGGAAGAGAAACAGCTCCAATAGACATGGCAGAAGCCCCAGGAGGAGAGATGAGCCTGATAGTCTACAGCTGACCTTGTGAAGAGAGCAGAGCAGCTGATCCCAGAAAGAAACAAGATGAGGGGAGAGAGACTAGTCTTATGCCAGCCTACAGCTGAGATCAGAAGAAGCTGGGACCACAGAGCCTTAAGAGGAAGAAGGAAGGCTGAGCCTTCGCAGATGTCGCCCACCATCTTGCTTCAATACATGGTGTATTAGTCAGCCAAAGGGGTGCTAATGTAAAATACCAAAAATGGGTTGGTCTTTTTTAAGGGTATTTATTTGGGGTAGAAGTCCACAGATACCAGGCCATAAAGCGTTAAGTTTCTTCTCTCACCACAGTCCATTGCCACGTGTTAGAGCAAGACAGCTGCTGACGTTTGCCAGTGTTCAGGCTTCTGGGGTTCCTCTCTTCCTGGGACTGTGTTTCTCTGCGGGCTTAGCTCCTATTTCCTCCACAAGATCAGCTATAGATGATCAGGCAAATGGCTTGCTTCTCTTCTCCTGGGGCCTTCTTTCCAACATCAAAACTGCTTCTCAAAAGACTGCTTCACCTGTCCTTTGCCTTGCCTTTTATATTCAATTCCCCACCCACCAAGGGGTAGGGCTCAACGCCCTAATCCTAACCTAATCATGCCCAGATTAACAGATCAGTTTACAAGCATGATTCAATTATATTTTTGGAATTCATAATTACATCAAACTGCCACACATGGCAAATGACTTTGGGGAAGAAAGTAGTTCTTACGGTACCTTGAGTTAGACTCTTTAGGCCCTTGTCACTGTAAGCTTCTACCCCAAATATGTATATAAATGTGTGTATATATAAATATATGGATATGTGCATTTTATTTTAGGAAAGGAAGTGAGGGGATGTACATTTCTGAGTTATACACCAAAGCACATCCTTCTGCTTCATGAACATATGAATTATAATATGACTGAGGATGTTAATCTTTTTGCCTTAAAACTTTTTAAATTAAAAAAAAAATTTCCCTTAAAATTTCTGCTCCATGTTTTTTAGTAATTAGTGTTTCTGAGGAAAATGTGACTTTTGTAGGAAAAAATGTATATATTCTTCCTGCATGCTTCTATTTCCTCATCCTTAAATTTTAAAATTTTGTCAGATTAATTTTAAGGGTTTGGATTGTCCTTTGAGATTTAAAACTGGATAGTTGCTTAAAGATTTGCTTTTGGGGAAGAGTGTTTTAATTCAGGATAATCCCTGGCATTTTTCTACAGCCAGAGACACTGAAAAAAAATATTGTGATTTCCAAAATGAACTGCTTGCTTAATTCTTCCTGGATCAATCCTATTTCCTGACTACATTCTTATACGTCTGCATGTATTAGGGAAGATGTTGCTTGGTTGGTGGTCATATAGAATAATGTACATTATATTATCTATGTAAATAATATGTACAGGGCATATATCTTACCATCTCCTATTTATATGGAATTTGATATTTTTCCATTTTTGGCAATGTCTAGCTAATCTCTTATACAATTATGCATCAAACAACTACTGTGACCTCAGGAAAAAGTTAATTAGACTCAAAGTTTAACTTATCTTTTCAGATGTCATTAAATATTTCTGAAAGAAGATGAAATAGGAATGAATGCAGTATAATTATTGCTCTGAATAATCTGCATGTTCATACACTTTCCCTGAAACCTTGACTCCAGCATTCTTTGGGCAGAAGAATTTAGTTATGGAAAAAAGAAATAAAAAGGAAAAGAAAAGAGAGAGGAAGGAAGGGAGGGAGGGAAGAAGGGAGGAAGAGAAGAAACAAGGAAGGAAAGAAAGCAAGAAGGAAATAAAGAAGGAAGGAAGGGCAGAGGAAGGAAGAGAAAGAGGGAAAGAAAAGAAGGAAAAGAGGAAGGACAAAAGAAAGGAAGAAGGAGAGAAAAAGAGACTACCCCCTAGAGAGACTGCAGTTAATCCACCTAGGATAACCATTTTAGGAGTGGCTAAGAGCTGTGACCTTTAACTCTCACAGGGCTGAGGTGGACTGTGGAGCTGAATTAGATATTGTAGATAATTTCAAAAACAGACTAACTTTTGATTTGTTAGAATTTATTTATTCTGTATATAAACTTCTAATAAGTCAGGGTTGTTAATTACAGTTGCAATGCCATGCTCCCAACATCACCATCCATTACCCAAACTTTTCCATCAACCCAAATAGGAATTATCTATTTTGAATGTGTTTTAAAGGGGAAATTTTAGGTTGTATATTTGTTACTAGAATAAAAATTAAAAACAAAACAAAGGACTATACAACACAAGCAGTGAACCCTAATGTAAACAATGGACTATGCATAATAGTACAATTATAATAATTTTCTTTCACCAATTTTTAACAAATGAACCACATTAATGCAAGGTCTTAATAACAGAGGGGGTATATGAGAACTATTTTCTGTATGATTTTTCTATAAACCTACAACTTCTCTAATAAAAATTATGTTAAAAAACACTTCAAATAAAACTCAAATTCAACTGGCATACATGGATAATTTTACCTATTAATTAGTGAAAGAGCGAGCAGGTAACTGAGCCTGGGACCCCTAGGCAGAGGGATCCTGAACTAACCAATAGGAAGACGGATCCTGAATCAACCAATAGGGTAAGAGAGATTTCAACCAATAGACTCTATTCCTTTAATCAATAGTCAGCCAATCAACACCTCCCGTAGTCAGCCAATCAGCGTCTGATAAGCACCTCTTGCAATCAGCCAATCAGCGTCTCCCAGTTAGGATACCCTATTCCCATAATAAGCTAATCTGGTTTTCAAATCCTCACCAATGCCCTTGCTCGGAACCAGTGATTGACCAATCAGAGCGTTGCAACTGGGGCTCCCCCCCCCCCAAGGTTGGTGACACAGCCAAACTATTTGAAGAGCCCCCAAGTCTTGAACGCACCTTTCCTTTGCCCCGGCCGCTGCCGCGCTGCTGGGATTTGGGCACCCCGCGGGCATGGCCCGGTGCCTCCGCCAGGCCTGTGCTCTGGCTTGGCTTGAGCTGCCACCCCGGGGCCGTGTCCCTCCTTGCCCTGGCCTCAGCCGTAGCGCTGAGCAGATGAGTTGAAGCTCGACTGTACTGAGGTCGCGTTTCTTCATTCTGAAGCCCATCCCAACCAGAGAATAGAAGTGGCGACAATTAGAATCTGCGTTCTTTTTTTAAAAAAGAAAGCACTTAAAATTAAGTTTCCCAAAGTCCATTTCTCATAAAAAGGTCTTCCATGTAGCTATTGCCCCTTTGTGTGGGAGGTTTCTCTCTCTCTCTCCAGTATGAATCCTAAGGCTCGCTTCCTATCATTCATCAATATTGGTTATTTTAGGTATAGTTTATCACGCATGAAAATATTGAAAATATAAGTTTATTTCTCCCTTATCTTTACTACAAGATATTGCAGCTCAGTGACTTGTTTGCTGTCAGTGGAGTAGTTTAATGTCTCCATCTTTTTATCATCTTCTTAAAATAAGAAAATTGGTTTAGTAATATCACTGTTGAGTCTGCGAAGTATTCAGCTAAAACTTTGCTCAATGCTTCATCTTTTTCTCATTATGTTTTAGTAAACATGTTGACATCCAGTTGATGTCAAATGTGAGTAGATCTCTTATCAACTCTGGGAAGAACCAGTTGAACACTTAGAAATTCTCCTTTTAGAAAAACATAGACATTTACTCTCACAAATGCACTTCATAAATCCTTCACTTCTAGATTGAACTGTCATCTGGCACAACTTCAACCAGTTTAAACTATAGCCATTAGAGTGTCTTAGATGGGCAGTGAATTTAATCTGATGCATATTACCAGAGTTCTACCATGACTTTATACAAATAGTCTTCAAGTTTTATCTTGTCTCATCTCTCTTTCTCCTTGGATTTTGGTCTTTGCATAGACTAACCTAAAAACCCCTTGTTCATCTTTTGCACAGTTTTCCATATGCCCTTGTTCTCTTGTGACAGGGATATAAACAGGAATATATTAATGAGAGTAGCACAAGCTAACAAGGGTAATTGAATCTTTATTTTATTTCCATTTTCCCACAGCTGTTGAATCTATTCCCCATACATTTGATTGATGCATCTCTATTGTAGCTTCATAGTACAAAGTTGCCTGTAAGTTGTGGAGAAAATCTAGAATATTGAGTAGCCTCTGTTACTTAAAATGAGGTTTTAGAAGAGATGAAGAGAAATAAAGAACACATTTATGGTGACAATTGGATCACTACATTCTTGCAATCAAAAACAAACAAATAAACCCATATAGGTGGAAATAATCACAAGTTGAAAGTATAGGAAAGAACCTTGAAAATGAAAATATAATGACTAAAAAATAATAGAACAATGAATATTAGGAGTACTGTTATTGAAATTCTTACTGAAAACATGATTCTAGCATATATTTCCAAGTGCTGTTGTGAGTGATGTAGATATTCAAGTGGTGTGGATTTTTACCATGCTTTCTGGGCACACTTGAGCTGTTAAAAAGTTTTGAGGAACTGAAAGGATTTTGTTTATGTATAAGTGAACTACTGATAGACTGTATTAGAAAATGTATAATATATGAATGTATTAATTAATGTAGTAATAAAAATAACAAACCCATTGCATAATAACTTAAGTAACATATTTTAGTGAATATAATTACATTTTCAAAAAGAAAAAATGAGAAAAATGACATTATTTTTCATTTATCAAATTTCTTTAATGTCTGGCTTAATAGAGAACTGGATTCTTATATCTGCTTCTACATTCAATCTACTTTGACATCACTTGTAATGCACACACTTGAAAAAGACAAATAAAATCTGATTTTATTAGGAAAATAGTATCATTTTCACAGATCTCATCAAAGGGTCTCAAGAAAATGCCAGGGATCTTCAGTTCACATTTTACAATTGCTGGAAAAATAGTTAAGAGTTTGAGCTTAAGGCTAGGCTTCAGTTGTTTTCACTACTTGCTGGTTATTCGTCTTAGGGTAAGTACTGAACCCTTGTAAACCTCAAATCTCCCATCTGCAAAATGGGTTTAATAATAGTAACTACCTTATAAAATTGTTTTGAGATTTTAAAGATACTATATGCCAAATGTAACTCATATCTAATATGAAATAAACTTTAACAATAATTTGCTCCTATTATGTAATTCAAATACCTACCAACATCGACTAACTCTTTAGAATGAAATTGTACCACACTTTTTATTATTATTTTATTGTTGTTGTTTGACCTGTTCCTGCCACGTGAGCACTCAGCGTTTTGTTTTGTTTTGTTTTTTGTCTCTGTTAGAGAAGTTGTGGGTTTACAGAACGATCATGCATAAAATACAGGATTCCCACACAACACCTATTAGCAAGACCTTGCATTGGTGTGGAACATTTGCTACAGTTGACAGCACTATTTTATAGTTGTCCTGTTAATGATAGTCCATGGCTTAACTTAGGGTTTGCTGTATAATGTAGCTCCAGGGACTTTAAAGAACGTCTACTCTGCTACCACATAGACATCGCATTTTCCCCCTCAATCACCGTCAGCTATATGTGTCAGTGCTGTGAATTACGTTCAAATGGTGCTGCCTTCACGTTTCCGCCGCTCTGTGCGTTTTAAGGCTTAGCTTCCCGTTCCCTACCCCCACCCTGTCCCCCAGTAACCAATATTCTAGATTCTAACTCTCTGATTTCACTTCTTTTAATTACTTCAGATCAGTGAGATAAGAGCACATTTGCCCTTTTGCCTGTTCAGCATTTTAAAAATTTGTTTTGAATGATAATTTTTTACTTATTCTATACAATCATAAAACCTAATGAACCATGAGATTCTCTTTATAATCCACAGATTTCCTTGCTTATATAAAACAAAGCCCAAAACAACAATAAAGAATCAATTAAAGAAAGAGGATTTTGGAAAAAATGGCACTTTGTAGGTGAAGCGCAGTGTTTGCTCTGGATTCTGTTCTTTTTTCTACCTATCTGATCTATCTGTGATAGATAGAACATAGTGAAAACAGGAGGAGGCCTCAGACAGGCTTGAGCTTGACACTCGGGGAAAGGTTAAAAAAAAACACCTGCATCTAAAACTATAGGTAGATACCAAACATCTGAAGGACATGAGAGAAAGAATGAACTAAAGGAAACAGGGAAAGCTACTAAATCTGTTTCTGAAAGAATTACAGGACCCTTTTGCATTTGGTAATTTTCTACTCCATTTCAGGAGATTCTTGAATTACCCTTCAGCAGTCCTAATATAGCTAAACTAGTCCCAACCAGGTACTTTTATAAGCCTGAATAAGGGTCCTTTGGGGAATGGAGGGGCAGGGAAAAGAGAGGAAGAGACAATAATCTCCTCCCTAGGCATCCCCAAATGGATTGTTTCAATTTTACCTTCTAGTTCAGTCTTAATGAGTAGGCTGTTTATTACTTAATGTGATGCAGGAGTTTCCAGAAAGCTCACATGTCCCAAATTATACTTTCTTCATCTACTTGCTGACCCAGGAAATTACTTTAACACAGGTCATTGACTTTATTTCTATAATCAAAATTGAAAGGATTAAATGATAATGGCCTAACAATAGGAGGAAAAACACATTGATGGCAGCCATTCTTTCTTGAAAACTTACATATCATATCAGGTAGAGGTATGTGTAGGTGAGAGAATACAGAAAGTTCTCAAGGTAAGTGAAGACAAAAATCCATCTTCTTCACATTAGATAGATTTATTTAACACTAGTAAATATCTGTAGAAATATACGTAACATAGTCTGGTTTCTTGGGTTGCCTGAGAAAATGATAGCTGCTGAAATCGGAATCTTTCCCCATATATTCTTAAGAAGAAAACAGCATAGAGAACAGCGAGGAGATAAAATGAACACACACATACATCTTTAGCATAACTAGGAGACATAGAACACTATGAACCTCAAGTTGCTTGTAAATATGAAATAAACATCAGGATCACATCATAAGCTTCTGCAGAGAGGGGGCTGGAAATACAGAAAAAAATTACCACCAGAAAACATCCCACCGAGATCCCACCCAAGTGCTAAAATACTTAGAAAATTTCTGAGACCTGAACAACCAAAGCACTCACCATGGGAAACACATTTATCATGGTATGGGATGCCTTAAGCAATTTTGCAAAACTTGGTAATAAGGCAGAAAAGAGGACCATGCATACTTTTGATATCGTAACTAAAGCATGCTTGTAATAAGCTAACTGAAGAGAAGTACCCAAAGGTTAACTACAAAGTGTGACCCATGAGGAAGTATGCTATACTCTAAAAGAACTACATGAGTTTTCCAATTTATATGACAGAAATCAGGGAAATAGTGTGGGAATGGATATTAAGGGTATGGGCTAATGGTGGAAGGAATATAAAGTTGGATCAGGCTGAACTTATTGATATGGACCCACTAACCAGAGATTCTGGATTCAGTGCTGTAGCTCGAGGGGTTAGAAAGGGCTCTAACTCAGCGGCTCAGTGAAATATGGACCAAAAGATGCCTAGGGTGTCTGAGGCTGAGATGCCCGATTTGCCCTGGTATACTGTGGATGGGGGGATCCAAAGGAATGCTAGAACGGATTCACCATTTAAGACCTGCTCACCCACCCCAGGAATGTCCACAGGACATACTTTTAATCAGGAATGTCAAGAATAAATTTGTCAGACTAACTCCATTTTCACTAAAGAGCTCTGTGGTTGCTCTTCTCTGTAGTCTGGATATTATTGTGGGAACTGCACCATGCTCTGTTGTGCTCTTCAGATTTTGGTGACAAAATATTCCTCATTTGGGTGTGCTACTCTGGTCCATTTATGGAGTGACTAGAAAAGCAACTAGTTTTGAGTGTGAGCTAGAACAAGAAGAGACTCTGCGACAGGTCCAGGCTGCTGTGCAAGCTGCACTACAGCTTGGGCCATATGATCAACCAGGTCCAATGGTGCTGGAGGTTTCAGTGGCAAATAGAGATGCCGTCTGGAGGCTCTGGCAGGCCCCTATAGAGGAATCACAACGCACATCCTTAGGATTTTAGAGCAAAGCCTTGCCATCCTCTGCAGATAACGGCTCTCCTTTTGAGAAACAACTTTTGGCCTGCTATTGGGCCTTAGTAGAGACTGAATGCTTACTCATAAGCCACCAAGTTACCATGAGATGTGAGTTGCTTGTCATGAGCTGGTTATCGTCTGACCCACTAAACCATAAAGTTGACTGTACACAGTAGCACTCCATCATAAAGTGGACATGGTATATACGAGAAAGGGCTCGAGTAGGTACTAAACACACAAGAAAGTTACATGAGGAAGTGGCCAAAATGCCCATGGTCACCACCCCTGCCATGTTACCTTCTCTTTCCCAGCCCACAGCTATGGCCTCCTGGGGTGTTCCTTACAATCAGTTGACTGAGGAAGAGGAAATGCTGGCCTGGTTTACAGATGATTCTGCATGATATGTAGGTACTGCCCAAAAGTAGACAACTGTGGCACTGCAGCCCCTTTCTGGGGTGTCCTTGAAGTTCAGTGGTAAGAGCAAATCCTCCCAGTGGACAGAATTTCAAGCAGTGCACCTAGTTTTTCAGTTTGCTTGGGCAGAAAAGTACCTGGAGGTGTGTTTATACATGGGCTGTTGCCAATGGTTTGGCTGGATGGTCAGAACTTGGAAGGAACATGATTGGAAAATTGATGACAAGAGGTCTGAGAAAGAGTTATGTGGATAGACCCTTCTGAGTGGGATTAAAAAAAACATGAAAATATTTGTGTCCACATGAATGCTCACCAGAGGGTGACTTCAGCAGAGGAAGATTTCAATAATCATGTGGATAAGATGATCCACTCTGTGGCTAGCTCTCAGTCTCTTTTCCCAGCCACTCCTGTCATTGCCCATTGGATCATGAACAAAGTGGCCATGGTAGAAGTGGAAGTTATGCCTGGGCTCAGCAACATGGACTTCCCCTCACCAAGGCTGACTTGGCTATAGCCACTGCTAAGTGCCCAATCTGTCTGCAGCAGAGACCCACACTCAGCCCCCGATATGACATCCATTCCTCAGGATGTCTAGCCTGCTACCTGGTGGCAGGTTGATTACATTTGACCACTTCCATCATGGCAGGGGCAGCAATTTGCTCTAACTGGAATAGACACATTGTCCAGATATGGGTTTGCCTTCCCTGCATACAATGCTTCTTCCAAAACAACCATCTGTGGACTTACCAAATGTCTAATCTACTGCCATGGCATTCCACACAGCATGGCTTCTGATCAAGGAATCCACTTCACAACAAATGTTGTGTGGGAATGGGCACATGCTCATGGAATTCACTGTTCTAACCATGTTCCTCATCACCTTGAAGCAGCTGGATAAATAGAACCATGGAATGGCCTTTTGAAGACTCAATTACAGCACCAACTAGGTGGCAATACATTGTAGGGCTTTAGCAATGTTCTCCAGGAGGCTGTGTATGCTCTAAATCAGCATCCTCTCTATAGTGCTGTTTCTCCTGTAGCCAAGATTCACAGGTCCAGGAATCAAGGGGTGCAAATGGGAGTGGCACCACTCACTATTACCCCTAGTAATAGAAAATTTTTTGCTTTATGTCCCTGCAACCTTAAGCTCTGCTTGTCTATTCCAAAAGAAGGAGTGCTTCCACCAGGGAAGACAACAATGATTCCACTGAACTGGAATTTAAGACTGCTGTGTGGCCAATTAGGGTTCCTCATCCCTCTGAATTAACAGGCAAAGAAGGGAATTACTGTGCTGTACTGATCCTGACTGTCGAGGGGAAATAGGACTGCACCTAGACAATGGAGGTAAAGAAAAGTTTTCCTGGAATACAGGAGATCCACTAGGGTGTCTCTTAGTACTGCCATGCCTTGTGATTAAAGTCAATGGAAACTGCAACAACCCAACCCAAGCAGAATTAACAATGGCCCAGAATCTTCAGGAATGAAAGTTTGGGTCACCCTAACAGGCAAAAAACCTTGTTCACCTGAGGTGCTTGCTGAGGATAAAGGGAACATGGAATGCATAGTGTAAGAAGGTAAGTGATAAATACGATCTTTGACCACATGACCAGTTTCAGAAATGAGAACTGTGTTGGTATGAATATGTCTTCCTTGTTTTGTTATGAGTATGTTTGTATATGCACATAAAATAAACTATTTTGTTTTCTTCCCTAACCCGTCCCCTTATAATATTACTTAAATTGTATTAATTCAGGCCATAGTATTTAAGGATGTCAAGTTTAGGAGTGAATATTACCCAAAGACGGCTACCCTATTCTGGAGGGATTCAGTGCAGTTTTCCAGTTGTATGCAGGTTAGTTGAATATTGTTAGGTAATATGTATATTATATATATATATATATATATATATATATATATATATATATCTGTTATTGCTTTTATTTAGAGACTAAGTATGGTTTAAGGTGATGTATATGGCTGCCAAATTGACAAGGGGTGGACTGTGACAGTTAAGCTCATGTGTCAACTCAGCCATGTAATGGTGCCCAGTTGCTTCGTCAAGCAAGCACTGGACTAATTGTAATGCAAGGGCATTTCATGGACTTTAACCATCAGTGAGTTGATTGCATAGAAGGCTAGTTACATCTACAATGAGCTAAGGAGACTGCCGTCAGCAATGAGTGGCACCTCATCCAATCAGTAGAAGGCCTTAAAAGGGCAAGTGATTTCAGCATTCCAAGAGAGAATTCCCATCTCCACTGCAGACAGCCAGAGTCCCCTGGGGACTCATCAAGGACCTCCATCAGAGCCCCTCGTTTGCAGCCTGCCCTGCGGAATTTGGCTTTGTGCATCCCCTTGGTCGTGTGAGAGTTTTATAAAATCTCGTGCTATTTACTGATACCTTCTTGACCAATACACTGTCTATATCTGGAACTCACACTGGCCGCTTCGGCCGTGTTTTCCTTGTCATAGGAGCCATCCACACAGCCCGGATTCTGTGGAATAAACCTTCACCTTCTGGTAGGAGGAGCCGCACATGTGTGTGGAATGGAAGGGATTATTGTGGCCACCTTTGGATACAATCATTTAAAGAACTTCTGGATTAAAAGAGCATTTAATTACAAAATCTATTTTCAATAAAAATAATGACAATTAAAAACAACAAATCAGAATATATGGGACTTTATTACATTTAATGCCATATTTAATACTGTATGGAAATATTTTCTTAGGCATGAGGATTAGACAAGAAGTAAAATTATATCTATTTGCAGATGACAAAATAGATAATTTGGAAAATCCAATATAATCAATGAAAATCTAATGCTCTTAAAAATGAATACTCTAATTAGCTAGGATATAAAATTATAATCAAAAGTCCATAGCATTCATATACAGGAAAAGCAACTGATTACAATGTATACAAAAGAGAAGATAATCACAGAAAATAACAACATAAAATAAAATGCATAGAAATGTGTGAAATTGAAGAAACATAAAAGTACCTTTTATTCTTGGATAAGACAACTGAATAGCATGGAGATTTCAATTCTCTCTGAGTTAATTTATAAACTTACTGCAATCCAAATAAAAAATACTTTAAATTTCTTTTTTCTGGTAGTGAGCAATTTGATAAAAATTTTTAGTTGGAAAAATAAATATACAAGAGCAACTTGCATATAACACAATAGAAATAGGGGAGATTATGTCTACCCTTCTCTCTATTTGATAATATAAACAAATTAAGAAACATCTTATCCCTTCATTTCCAGCAGCCCTTGAATGATTCCAGAGTCAGAAAATACTGATCAGGTACTTTATATAACTTGACCTTTTAAAATAAAATGTTGCATATGAGAGAACAGTAATAGGATCCAATCAGAAAATCACTTTGTATCCAGAAATTTGGTGGCACTTGATTTGTTTGCCCCCTCCCCCCCAAAAAAAAGAAAGAAAGAAAAAATTAAAACTTCCAGCACCCATATTTTGGGAAACTCGCTCACTAAATTTGAAGTTCAAGGGGCCTGTACTCAGGAATCCTTCCCCATTACCAGATGGTGTCTGATATAGCCCTCTGCAGCTCAAGTGTGCAATTACCAATTAAACTTTTTGCAGAAGATCTAGTCCTAAAATGATGACAAAGAAATCAAACTGTTTTAAGTTACCCTGACGTGCAGCTAGGTGGTTCCAGTTACTTAATTCTGTAGCTTGTGCATCATAATGACAAAAGGCTGCCAAGGGATAAGGCATTCTCCTCCTTAACCATTGTTTGGGTCCTGCAGAGAATGCGGCCATTTCATTATCGTACTAAAGATTGTTCTTTCTCTTTCATGATGAAGGAACTTCTTCATCTCCAGCCACTGTAGCTTAAGCTGGTGAGAACGATGGGGACCAGTAAAGGCAATCACACATCCGCAGGAGGCTGGCATGTGCCCAGGCATTCGGAGAGGCAGGTGGTGTCAAAGCCAGTTTTCTCATAGAATAAAGCATTTCCCTCTTCCACATTTCTGAGGGACAGAATTGTATATAATTCTAGACTTAATGCAAAAATATTCCATTTTAAATTTTAAACATGCCTCTAGATTAATTTTTAATAAGATTATGCCACCCCTGAGTGAGAAATTTGAAATTCAAATCAAAGACACTTTTACAATTCAGTCCTATCATGTATACTATGGTAGTTCAATTTCAAACTTTCACAGATTAAATAATTTGAAAAATATTACCTTAACATTGCATACCTAAGAATACAGAAGTGGCAAATTTGATCATTATTTTACACAGAAGTTGATGTGGATTAATTTATCTCCATCACTTATAAGGCAATCTTTCATAAGAATCTGTGTTTTTAGGATTTTTGCATATTTACTCAGATTTAATCATCTTTGACTCTCATATTTAGTTTAAACTGAAATTGGTTAATGGTAGTATCACATATTCATACATATTCTATAAGAATCTGTAGGCAAACTGAATTCACTAACAGTTTCAACAAAACTCAAATATAAATTAATTGTAGCTGATTAATGGCATATAGTTCAATTTTAGGGTTATTTAAGAGTAATAGAAATATTCTTTGCTTTGATTAGAGGGCTAAAAAAGATAAAAAGGAATATTTTACTTCATTTTAGGCTATACAATTTATGCATTATTGTCAATATTATAAATACTATCTATTAAACAATAAATAAGAACAAAATTAGATTACCTATTTTGTTCAATTATAATGAGCTTCAGAAAAGACTATTCTTTCCCCCCATTGAATTGCCTTGGCATTTATTTAGAATATCAGTTGATCGTAAATGTAAAGGTTTAGTCTTAGGTACTTAAGTTTTTCTATTGTGCAATATGTCTATTTTTTTTTTTTGCCGGTATCTTGCTGTCTTGATTACTGAAACTTTGTAGTAAATTTTGAAATAGGGAAGTTTGCATCCTCAAATTTTGTTCTACATTTTCAAGATTGTTTTGGCAATTCCAAGTCCCTAGTTTTACATTTAGCTTGTCAATGTATACAAAATAGGAAGTAGGGCTATCAAGAGGGATGTGTTAAATCTGTAGATTAATTTGTGGGTACTGCCATTTTAAAATTTTTGTCTTCTGATCCATTAATAGGGGATCACTTTCCATTTCCCTACATAGCCTTTATTGCTTTCAACAATGTTTTATAGTTTTTTACTTACAGACTTTCACCTCCTTGGTTAAATTTATTCCTATGTATTTTATTCTTTTGATGCTATTGCAAATGAAATTGATTACTTAATTTAGTTTCAAATTGTTCATTGCAAGTTTATTGAAATACAATATACTTTTATATATTGATCTTGTATCTTGCAACCATGCTGAACTTCTTTATTAGTTCTAATAATTGTTTGGTGGATTCCTTAGGAATTTCTATGGACAATATAATTTCATCCTGCTAATAGAGATAGTTTTATTTCTGTGTGCTTGTTTTTTTCTCTTGCCTAATTGTGCTACTAGAACTTCTTGGACAATGTTGAAGAGAATTGGCAAGAACAGATAAAGTTTTCTTTTTCTTTTTCTTTTTCTTTTGGGGAACTCTTTTTTTTTTTTTTTTTTTCAGTATTAAGTATAATTTTAACTGTGGGTTTTTCTTAGATACCTTTATGATGTTGAGAAGGGTCTCTCCTATTACCAGGTTTTTTAAAGAGTTTTTATCATGAAAGAATGTTGGATATTTTCATTTTTTCCCTATGTCTATTGAAATGATAATGCAATTTTCCTTTACTCTATGATTATGATGCATCACCTTGATTGATTTTGCTTAACCAACCATGCATTCCTGGAATAAATCTTACTTGGTCATCGTGTATAACCCTGTTTGTATATTGCTGGATTTTGCAATATTTTTTTCAGGAGTTTTGCATCTATACTCATCAGGGATATTTGTCTGTAGTTTTCCTTTTTGTTTTTTCCTTGTTTGGTTGCATTACCAGCGTACTACTGGCCACATAGAATATTTGGGAAGTATTTGTGTCTCTAGAAAGTTTGGAGGAGTTTTTGAAAGATTTGTGTTGATTATTCTTTAAACTTTGGTAGAATACATCTGTACAGTCATTTCAGTCTGGGGTTTCCTTTGTATGAAAGTTTTACCTTATGAATCCA
Source organism: Tolypeutes matacus (assembly GCA_026826555.1). Lineage (NCBI taxonomy): Eukaryota > Metazoa > Chordata > Mammalia > Cingulata > Chlamyphoridae > Tolypeutes > Tolypeutes matacus. The sequence continues at coordinate 1,980,005 of JAKSZT010054342.1, read as the reverse complement.
ATCACTTTACTTGCAATTGGTCAATTCAGATTTTCTATTTTTTTTTTTATGACTCAGTTTCAGTAGTTTTTGAATTTCTAGTAATTTGTCCATTACGTTTAGGTTATTTAAACCATTGGTATGCAACTGATCATAATCTTATAACCTTTTTATCGTTTTGTTATGTCAATAGTAATGTCCCTATTTTACTGATTCTAGTAAAATAAGTCTTCTCTTATTTTTCTCAGTCTATGTTAATGCCTTGTCAATTTTGCAGAATTTGTAAAGAACCAACTTTTGGCATCATTAATTTTATCTATTATTTTTTCTATTTCCTCATTTATTTCTACTCTAGTCATTATTGTTCCTTTCTTTATGTTTATTTTGAGTTTAGTTTTCTCTACTCTTTCTAGTAGTTAAAGGTAGAAGTTTAGGTTAATAATTTGAGATATTTATTCTTTTATAAAAAAGGCATTTACATGTATAAATGTCCCCATAAACACTGCTAAGCTATATCCCATAAGTTTTTATGTTGTGTAGTTGTAGTCATTCAACTCAAAGTATTTTCTAATTTCCCTTGTAATTTATTTTTTCACCTATTGGTTATTTAGGAATGTGCTTTCCACTTCCACATATTTGTGAATTTCCCAAATTCCCTTCTGTAATTGATTTATAATAACTTCATTACAAAAAATTTCATTGCGGTCAGAAGATATATTTTTATTATTTCAATCTTTTTACATTTATTGAGGTTTTTTAATTTTTTTTATATTTTTTTATGGTGTAACACATGGTCTATCCTGAAGAATATTTCATGTTTCTTGAGAAAAATGCATGCTATATCCTTGCTGTTTAGAGTGCTCTTAAGTTAGGTCTGGTTGACTTACAGTGTTGTTCAAGTCTTTGATTTCCTTGTTGATATTTTACCATTTTTTTCTATCCATTTTTAAAACTGTGATAATGAAATCAACTATTATTGTTGAATTTTTCAATTCTCAATTTATGCCATTTTTGGTTCATGGATTTTGGGGCTCTGTTTTTACATGCATATATATTCAAATTTCCCACGTATTATTGATGGATTGATCCTCTTATCACTGTAAAATCCTTTTTTTCTTTCTAGTAACTTCTTTTGTCTTAACTATTTATCTGACATTTGTATAGCTGCTTCAGCTCTTCTTTGTTTAATGTTTGCACTTTTACTTTCAATTTATTTGTGTGTTTGAATCTAAAGAGTGTCCCTTGTAGACAGCACATGATTGGGGTCATGTTTTTCTTTTTCATATCCATTTTTCCAATTTCTGACTTTTGTTTGATGTGTTGAAGCCGTTTGCTGATAAGATAGGATTTATAGCTGCCATTTTGCTATTTGTTTTTTATGTGTCTTATGGCATTTCTACCCTCTATTCTTTCATTGCTGCTGTCTTCTGTGTTACACATTTTCTATCACACCATTGTAATTTGTTGTTGTTTATTTTACTATATTTTAATGTTATTTTCTCAATAGTTGCCCCAGGGATAGCAATTATCTTCTTAACAGAGCAATCTAGTCAGAATTAATATCAATCTAATTTCAAAAGTATATAAAAACTTTGCACTAATATAGCTTCAATCCTCCCTCTTTAGTACTAATATTTTCATAGAAATTACATGTCATATAATATATGCCCATCAACAGAGTTTTATAGTTATTACTTTATGTCATTGTTTTTATATGAGATCACAGGAAAAGGTAACAAAATATTCTTTCATATTTTCTTTCACAGTCACCTAGTAGTTACCTTTTCTGATGCTCTTTGTTTCTTTGTGTGGGCATGACGTGCTGTCCAGTGTCCTTTCAGTTCAGCTTGAAGGCTCTTCTTTAGATTTTTTTTGTATGGCAGATCTGCTACCAATGGATGCTCTCAATTTTTGTTCATTACAGAATGCCTTAATTTCTCCTTTGTTTTTTAAGAATAGGTTTGCTAGCTATAGTGTTCTTGTTTGACATTCTTTTTCTTACTGCACTTTAAATTTCATGTCCCACTTTCCTCTAGCTACAATGGTTTCTGATGATGTCGGCTATTAATCTTATTGGGACTCCCTTTTGTATTATTACTTTGCTTTTCTCTTGCTGCTTTCAGATTTTCTTTTTATCTTTCACTTGCAAAAGTTTGACAATTATGTTTCTAGTTGTGGATCCCTTTGGTTTTGCCCCACTTGAAGGTAATTAAGTTTCTTGGATGTTTAATATTCATGTTTTTCATCAAATGTGGGGGATCATTGGATGATAATTTCTTCACTCATCCTATCCACCACTACATCTTTCTTCTCTTCTTCTGGGATTACCATTATGAGTATAGTTGTTAAACTTGATGATGACCCACAGTCTCCAAGGCTCTGTCATTTTGCTTCATTTTTTTCCTTCCAGTTCCTCAGACTGGATAATATCAGTTTACCTATCTCCAAGTTAATTGATTCTTACTCAAGTCAGTTGAAAATGCTATTAACCTCCTCTGTTGAATTTTTCATTTCAATTTTTTGTTTTTACTTTTCAGTTCCAGAATTTCTAATTGATTGTTTTTTATAGTTTTTATTTCTTCATGATATACTCTATTTGTTGAGATAATGTTCTCATATTTTCCTTTTATTCTTTTGCTATGGTTTCCTTCTGTTACTTCTGCATATTTATAGTAGCTGATTTAGAGTCCTTATCTAGTCAAACCAATGTCTAAGCTTGCGCATAAACTCTTTCTAGTGACTGCTATTTTGCTGTGTATGGGCTATATTTTCTTAATTACTTGCATGGTTGTACTTTTTCCTTGAAAACTAGACATTTAAAATAATATCGTGTGTTAGCTTTGATAATAGGACTCTTCTCTCTCCCAGGGCTTATTGTTGTTTCTGTTTATTGTTGTTGTTTTCATCATTCCTGTTTATTGGTATGGTGACTTTCCTGATTAATTCTGTAAAGTTTGGAGTTTTGTTGCCTCTGCCTGTGAAGTCCCTGTTAGTTTTGTGTCAGGCAAGTGACTGGACAGAGATTTAATTTAATGTCTTGAATCAATAATTCTTCCAGGTTTTTCTGATGTGGTCTAGGTGTATTTGGGGACACATCTTCAATGCTCCTGTAATTTATTATTCTTCCTGGGCCTTCACTTTCTGCTTGTGCAGAGCTTCAAGGTCAATCAGAGGTGAAAGATTAGGGCCTTTACAGGTTATCCTTGGGTGTGTGCTAAGCCTTGCACCTATGTTTGCCCTTCTAGATTCTAAGGAATTTGTTGGAGTTTTTCAAAGCCCCATATGAATATCTCATTCCTCAGCTTTTCCTTTTAAGTAGGTTTTTCATCACCTTGCTACCCTCTACTGTTTCCTCCACTTCAGGCAGCTGCAATATTTTTTAAAATTTCCACTGATTGCTTTTGACAAATATCCTGAGGCTGCGGTTCTTTTGCATTAAACAATCTCTGTGTCAGGTCAAATAAAGGCAAGCACTGTGATGGAGCTTTACTAGCGAGGAAGCAGACGGGTCATATAGGGGAAATTCTCAGAGAATGGCACCCTCCCCACAAAACCTGACTGCTAGTGTCCTAGTTATCACAATTGGCATGGTCGTAAAGCTGCTGCTTTCTAAGCCTTCTGCTGAGTTTGGGCGCGGGATGGCATAGGTCAGTTAGACACCACGTAGGTAGCTGTTGTCACTGAGATTCATCCACTTCCTTGAATGAATGCCCCTGTGTAATAGCAGGACTTGTGCGAATACTGAAACTCTGAAAAAGTTTATTTTTCCACCATTCTCATGACTTTAGGGAGAAGACGAAATTTGGAGTTTCTTTAATCCACCATTCCAGAAGTGCTTCCATTGTAGAGGAAAGCACCATCTTGACCGAGGTTTGGTAGTGCCTCATGATGAGGAAAGTCCATCAGTTATACTTTAATACTGAATTTTGACTAAAGTTCGTTGTGATGAAGGACAATTATAAAATTAGAAAAAAATAATTGGGAACAATACCTCTTTTAATTCTGTTATATATGAAATTATACTTACTGAGTATAGCCCTGGGTGAAATATTCCTATATTTAAAGTCAACATTCCTTAAAATCCAATAGTTCCAGGTTTATTGAAAATGCGTAAAAATGAATAGAATTAATGGTAATACATTATAGTGAGTATAACTAACACTGCTGATTTATAAATGTGATTATGGCTGAAAAGGGTAGTCTGTGGATGCAATATTTCAATTGAAAGAAAGCTAGAGAAAAATCTAGGGACTGTAGAACAGTGATTTCGGTGGTGAATGAAGACTGGTTAATATTATAAGAATGTTCTTCATTTAAAAAGTGTTAATAATATGGTGATACATGAGGAAATTACAACTAATGTAACTTATGAATGATCCTTAACAGTCATGTTGTAATATTTTTGCAACAATGGCAAAGAAGACATTATATAATTCTAAGGAATGCAATGTGGGGTGTATAAGGAATATGGGAATTTTCCTTTTGGAGTAATGAAAATGTCCTAAAATTGAATAAGATGATGACAGCACAACTCTGTGATGAAAAAGAGAGCCACTGAGGGTAGACTTTGAATGGACTCTACAAGTCATGGGACTGTAAAACACAATTAACCTGTGGTGGAAGATGGACTGTGGTTAACAGAACAAATATGAGAACATTTTTTTATGAATTATAACAAATATATAATACTAACACAGGGTGTTAATAACCAGGTGGGTTGGGAGGAAAATACACCAAATATAAGATATTGGCTAGAGTTAGTAGTAATATTTTGATGATCCTCTTTCATAGTCTGTAACAACTGTTTCACAAAATGCAAGTGTTAGTGGTGGGGTGATGTGTGGAAGCCCTGTATGATGATATGCATGCTTTTTTTGTAAGTTCACAACTTTTACTATACACTTATTGTTTATGTATGTTCATGTATGAATGATAAACCTCAATTTAAAAAAAGGTAAAAAAATTCAATATTCCCTTGAAATATAAGCATATGTTAATTTCCTGGTATCCTTATACATTTAAAGACCTTCTATTTATATATATCACTTCTTTGCATCAGCTAAAAAGAGAAGTTATCCCTGTTTCAAAGATAAGGGAATGGAAATTCAGTGAAATGAAATAACTACCTAGAGTTCTTATTAAAATGGGCCATGAAAATAGAATGTTTCCAGACATTTGATTCTTAGATTTGCACATGGGTTTTCTTTATTATTCAGATATGTTTTCAGTATAGTCTATTATTATGTTTTATTATTTAATTTGAGAAGTTTTAGATTTACAGAAAAAACATGTAAAAAATACAGTGTTCCCATATACACCCTATTATTAACATTTTGCATTAGTCTGGTACCTTTGTTACAGTTGATGAGAGAATATTATAATTATACTAACGATAATAAATAGTTTACATTAGAGTGTATATTATCTCCCATATGCTGCCCTATTATTAACACCTTGTATTAATGTGGTATATTTGTTATAATTCATGAAATAATATTTTTATAATCTTACTATTAGCTATAGTCCATCATTTACAATAGCTTTGTTTTATCCTTTCATTTTCATTCTACTAACATATATATGACCTAAAATCTCCCCTTTTAACCGCAGTCACATACATAACCCAGTGCTGTTAATTACATTCACAGCATATTGCTACCATTACCCCGTCCATTTCCAAAACTGTACAATCAACCTAAATAGAAAGTCTGTACAGATTAAGCATTAATTCCCTATTCCCTACCCCCAACCCAACCTGGGATAACCTATTGTAGCACTGATGGCTTTTAATTTTTTCCACAACCCTTCCAGTTCTTCCCCTTTTTAGTCAGCATTTCATTTCTTCATAGTTACACAGCAAGTCTTGAGAAAATTGTTTCTGAGTTTGTGACTGATAAGTATGTTTAGACTCCTCTCCCAGGAGACTCCAGGAATTATCTGTTCTGTAAGCTGTTTGCCCACCTTTGAATCAGTATGTCTCTTACTTAATTACTGCAGAGATGAAACTTCTGCCTTCCTGACAAACACTGTAAATGTTACTTTTACTTAGTTACTGTGAAAGTGTAACTTCCGACCTGCTGGGAAGCACCGTGAATGTCCTTTCCTTGATTATCTGCCCTGAGCACTGCGTATTTAAGTCCTGCGTTCCCTCACATGCCCTCCCCATCCGCACGGAGACCTGTAGTACAGAAGAGCTTCCCCACCTAAGCCCCCTACTAAACATTCACTTGCTTGCCAAGCTGGGCTTGTCTGAGTCTCTCTTTGGTCTGTCGTGTGCTGCTCAGTTTGGTGGAAAGCTGTCACTTTACACAGCTCCCTGCCATACTCGAAACACCTATATCCTAGATCATAACTCTGTGAGTTTGCTTATTCTAATTATTTCATATCAGTGAGATCATACAGTATTTGTCCTTTTGTGTCTGGTTTATTTCACTTTGCATAATGTCTTAAAGGTTCATATATGTTGAGGCGTGTATCAGGGCTTCATTCCTTTTTATGGCTGAATAATGCTTCACTGTATGTATACACCTGGTTTTGTTTATCCATTCATTGGTTGATGGACACTTGGATTGCTTCAGTCTTTTGGCAATTGTGAGTAATGCCTCTAGGAACATTGGTGTGCAAAAATCTGTTTGAGTCCCTGCTTTCAGTTCTTTTGGGTATAGACCTAGCAGCAGGATTTCTTGGTCGTATGGTAATTCTACACTTAGCTTTCTGAGGAATGCCAATGGCTGCACCATTTTATATTGCCGCCAGCACATCCTCTCCAACATTTGTAATTTAATGATTTTTTTTTTTTTCTATAAGCAGCCCTTCTGGTGGGTGTGGAGTAGTATCTCATTGAGGTTTTTATTTGCATTTCCCTAATAGCTAGTGATGTTGAGCATTTTGTTTTGTGCTTTTTAACCATCTGTATATCCTCTTTGGAGAAATGTCTATTCAAGTCTTTTGTCCATTTATAATTGTGTTGTGCTTGCCTATTTATGGTTGAGTAATAGAGTTTTATATATTCTGTATATTAAACCTTATTGGATAAGTTGTTTCCAAATATTTTTTTCCATTGAGAAGGTTGTCTTTGCAGTTTTGTGATAAAGAGTCTTGATGCATAAAAGTTTTTAATATTGATCAGGTCCCATTTCTTTATTTATTCTCTTGTTGCTGGTGCTTTGGGCATAAAGTCTGAGAAGTCATTGCCTAACGCAAGATCCTGAAGATGCTTCCCTACATTTACTACAAGAGTTTTATAGTCCTGGTTCTTATATTTAGGTCTTTGATCCATCTTGATTTAATTTTTGTATATGGTTTGAGATAGGGGTCCACTCTCTTTCTTATGCATATAGATACTCTATCAGCAAGATTTGTTGAAGAGACTATTCTTTTCTAATAGAGTGGAGCTGCACTTTGTCAAATGCCTTTTCTGCATCAATTAAGATGATCATGTGGTTTTTCTCCTTCATTCTGTTAATGCTGTGTGTTACATTAATTGATTTCCTTATGATGAAATATCCCTGCATAGCTGAGATAAAACCCACTTGATCATGGTGAATAATTATTTAATGGGCTGTTGAATTTGATTTGCAATTATTTTGTTGAGGATTTTTGCATTTATATTCGTAAGAGAAATTGGTCTATAATTTTTTCTTGTAATATCCTCATATGACTGGTATTATGGTGATGTTAACCTTGTAAAATAAGTTTGGTATTAGTCTCTCCTGTTAAATTTTTTGGAAGAATTTGAGTAACACTGATATTAATTCTTCTTGGAATGACTGTTAGGATTCACTTGTGAAGCCCTGTAAATGTTCCTGGGCCTTTCATTGTTGGGAGGTTTTCAATGACTGGTTCAATCTCTTTACTTAAAATTATTCTGTTGAGATCTTCAATTTCTTCCTGAATCAGTGTAGGTTGTTTGTGTGTTTCTAGGAGTTTGTCTATTTCATCTGGGTTGCCTAATTTGTTGACATACAGTGGTTCATAGTATCCTTTTATGATCCTTTTTATTTTTGTGGTATCAGTAGTAATGTGTACCTCTCATTTCTGTATCTATTTATTTGTGCCTTCTTTCTTTTCTTTTGTCAGTCTAGCGAAGGGTTTGTGAATTTTATTGCTGTTTTCAAATAACCAAATTTTGGTTTTGTTAATGCTCTCTATTGTTTTTGTTTTCAATTTCATTTATTTCTCCTCTAATCATTGTTATTTCTATATTTCTGCTTGCTCTGGGTTTAGTTTGCTGTTCTTTTTCTAGTTCCTCCAGGTGTACAGTTAGGTCTTTGATTTTAGCTCTTTCTTCTTTTTTAGTGAAAGTGTTTAGGGCTATAAATTTCCCTCTATCACTGCTTTTGCTGCCTCCCATAAGTTTTGAAATACTGGGTTCTCAGTATCATTCATCTCGAGTTGTTTACTGTTTTCTCTTGCAATTTCTTCTTTGACCCACTGATTGTGTAAGAGCATGTTATTGAACTTCCATTTAGGTGTGGGCTTCTAACCCCCTCCTGTGAGCAGCTCTGCATCTGCTTCTGCAGCAGGAGGGATCACCTTTCTGTGACTCCCATGCAGCAGGGACCAAGTGGAGGGAGGAGCTCAGACTGGCGACCTCAGGAAGAAAGTCTCCTACCTGATCTTGGGGATTATTTTCCTCCTTATTAGACTCAGCATTTGTGGAGTGCTTCTCCAGTCTCTATTATCTTCCAGAGTTCCAACAAAAGGAATGTGTCCTTTTATTAGCTGGTTCTGAGGCAAGACTTTTCCAGTAAATGTCTTATATCTCCATGTTGATGATGTCAATTTAATATATTATTTTACACATTTCTTTCTTAAATTATTCAAATTGCTCCCTTCAGGTGAAGTTTAATGTTTTACTTTATAAATTCATGTGCATCTACAGATAGGACTTTAAAATTCACATCTTGTTCCTTTTTGCATATAATTGGTTGTAGAAATTCTCATCTCTATTTTAAATAAGAAACAAAACAAAATGAAATCTTTTTTATTTTATATTTTGTGAGAATATCTATTTCCACTGAACTCCTATGATGTTGAAGGAAAAAATAAAAGCTCACAATAGGTAGAAGCATACTGTTTGTGACCTATTCGCTTGTGCTTTATTTTATGTGAAGGTGAAAATTAATTGTTTTCTTTGAAAGAATTGGTAAAACATACAGAAAAATGACATGATTTAGAGTCAGATGACCTGGATTTTAGCACAGTTGCACTTATATCCACGGCTTGCCCATAGAATGACTTACTTAAACGTTTCAAGTAACATTTATTCTTATAAAATGTAGAAAATAATGCCTGCTATTACTGTTAATGTAGGGATTAAATTAGATAATTTATTTGAAAGCAATTTTTCAGACCATTTAAAGTACTATATATTATGTAAGTGATTAGTCTTTGATTTTACATGAACATTCACAAATAATTCCTAAAGAATTATCTACTTTGATTCTGTATGCTGTTATGATTAAATACATACTTGCAAAATGTGCCATATTAATTTGTAGATTTCATTAATGATTAAGAAGTTCTACAATATGAAACTCAATAGGGAAAAAAAACTTGCTCACAGAAAAGTGTTAATATGAACAGTAGGCATCTGATCGCAGGCTACTCTAGGGGAATTTCATTGTAATATATTCACTTCATTATAAACTACATTGTACATGTTATTTTTGAAAAATATATCTCTGGGTTTCTAACACAAATCAAAATTGCCGATTATATTCAGTTCAATCTCAGGAAGAGGATAAACAAATCTTTCCAAAGATGTATTAAAACTTGATGGTCAGACACCACAATTATAAGTTCCAAAACTGCTGCAATAAATTTCTTTTTTTTTTTTTTTTGGCATATTTTCTTTAATAGGGAAGTTGTTGGTTTATAGAACAATCATGCATAAAATATGGGATTCCCATACACAATTTGACAACCAACATTTTGCATTCATGTGGAGCATTTGTTGAAATTGATGATAGCATGTTTAATCGAGTGATTAATTAAAGTACATGGTTTTACTTAGAGTTCACTGGGTAATGTAGTTCCAACTTTTAAACTGTTTTTATACTGTTACCATATATACAATATAAGATTTCCTTTTTGAATCACGTTCAGGTAGATGTTTCAGTGCTGTTGTTAATTGTGTTCACAATGATGTGCTTCCATCACCACCATTACCAAAACATTTCCATCATCCCAAGTAGGAGCCTGTACATTTTAAGCCTTAACTTCTCATTCCCTATCTCCATCTCATCCCCTGGCAACCCATATGCTAGGTTTTGTGTCTATGAGTTTGCTTAGTCTAATAGTTTCAAATCAGTGACATCATATAATATTTGTCCTCTTGTGTCTGGCTTATTTCACTCAACATGGTGTCTTCAAGTCTCACCCATGTCCTATGTATCAGGACTTCATTCTTTATTACAGCTGAATAATACTCCATTATAGGTATGTACCACATTTTGTTTATTCATTCATCAGTTGCCTTTGGACTGCTTCCATCTTTTGGCAATTGTGAATAATGGCACCATGAACATCAGTGTGCAAATATCTGTTTGAGTCCCTGCTTTCAGTTCTTTGGGGTACATAGCTAGTAGAAGGATTGCCTGGCCATATGGTAATTCTGTATTAGTTTCTGAGGAACTGCCCAACTGTCTTCCACAGGGGCTGCATCATTTTACATTGCCACCAGCAATGAATGAGTGTTCCTATTTCTTTGCATCCTCTGCAACACGTGTTATTTTCCCTATTTTTAATATTCCATATTCATTAATATTTTTTCACATTCTAATAGATGTGAAAAGGTATCTCATTGTGATTTTAATTTGCATTTTTATGATGGCTAATGATATTGAGTATCTTTTCATATGCTTTCTAGCCATTTGTATATTTTCTTTGAAGAAAGGTCTGTTCAAGACTTTTGTCCATTTTTAAATTGGATTGTTTTTTGTTGTTAAGTTGAAGGATCTCTTTATATATTCTGGATATTAAGCCTTTATTAAATATGGGGTTTCCAAATATTTTCTCCTATTGAGTAGGTTTTCATATTACTACCATGATAAAGTCCTTGGAGATGCAAACGTTTTTAATTTTGATAAGGTCTCATTTATCTATTTTTCCTTTTGCTGGATGCACTTTGGTTGTAAAATCTATGAAAACATTGCCCAATACAAGGTCCTAAAGATGCTTCCCTATGTTTTCTTCTAAAACTCTGATAATTCTACCTCTTATATTAAGGTCTTTGATTCATTTTGAATTGATTTTTGTATATTGTGTGAGGTAAGGGTCCTTCTATTTTTGTGCAAATGGAGATCCAGTTTTTTCAGCACCATTTTTTGAAGAGACTATTCTTTTCCAATTGAGTGGTCTTTAACACATTGTCAAAAATCAGTTGTCAGTAAATGAGAGGGTTGGTATCCGAGTTCACAGTATGTTTCCATTGGTTGATATGTCTGCCCATACTGTTTTGATTACTGTTGCTTTGTAATGAGTTTTAAGATTGGGATGTGTGAGTCCTCCACTTTTCATTCTTTTCCGACATGTCTTTAACTATTTGGGGCCCCTTACCTTTCTATATAAACTTGATGATTGACTTTTCCATTTCTGAAAAGGAGGTTGTTGAAATTTTTATTGGGATTGCATTGAATCTATAAATTTCTTTGGGTAGAACTGACATCTTAATGATATTTAGTCTTCTAATCCATGAATTTGGAATATCCTTCCATTTATTTAGGTCTCTTTGATTACTTTTTGCAATGTTTTGTGGTTTTGTTTCTTACAAGCCCTTTATATCTTTAGTTATATGTATTCCACATAATTGATTCTTATAATTGTTATTGTGAACTGATTTATTTCTTGATTTCTTCTTCCAATTGTACATTGCTTATGTGTAAAGACATTACTAATTTTTGGTTGGTGATCTTGTACCCTGCCACTTTACTGAATTCTTTTATTTTCTCTAGAAGCTTTGTTATGGGTTTTTCAGGATCTTCTGTGTGTAGGATAATACCATAGCAAATAGGGAAATTTGTACTCCTTCCTCTCCAATTTCTACACCTGTTATTTCTTTTTCTTTCCTGATTGCTCTGGCAAGAAATTCTAGTATAATGTTGAAGAACAGTAGTGACAGTGGGCATCCTTGTCTTGTTTCTAATTTTAGAAGGAAAGCTTTCAGTATTTCACCATTAAGTAGAATATTAGCTGTGTGCTTTTCATACATACCTTTTATCATGTTGAGGAAGTTTTCTTCTATTCCTAGTGTTCTAAGTGTTTTTATTAAGAAAAGGAGCTGCATTTTGTCAAATGCCTTTTCTGCATCAATTAAGATGATCATGTGCTTTTTTTCCTTCATTCTGTTAATATTGTGTATTGCATTAATTGATTTTCTTATGTTGAACCACATTTGCATACCAGGGATAAATCCCACTTGATCATGGTGAATATTTTCTTTAATGTACTGTTGGATTTCATTTGCTAGTATTCTGTTGAGGATTTTTGCATCTATTTAGATAAGAGATATTGGTCTGTAGTTTTCTTTTCTTGTGGTATCTGACCTTGAGATCAGAGTGATGTTAGTCTTATAAAATGAATTAGGAAGTGTTCCTTTCTCTTCAAATTTTTGAAAGAGTTTGGACAGAATTGAAATCAAGTTTTATTGGAATCTTTGATAGAATTTCCCTGTGAGGCCATCTGGTCCTGGGTGTTTTTTTTTTTTGTTTGTTTGTTTGGCAAATTTTTGATGACTAATTCAGTCTCTTTACTTCTAATTGGTTTGTTGAGATCTTGTATTTCTTCTTGAGTCAATGTAGGTAGTTTGTGTGTTTCTAAGAATTTGTCCATTTCATTCGGTTTATGTAATGTATTAATATACAGAAGTTCACAGTATCCTCTTGTAGTCCTTTTTATTTCAGCAGGACCAGTAGTAATGTCTCCATTTTCATTTCTGATTTTCATTATTTTTAACGTCTCTCTTTTTTTCTTCATCAGTCTAGCTAGGTGTTTGTGAATTTTATTGATCTTTTCAAAGAACAAACTTTTAATTTTGCTGATTCTGTCTCTTGCTTTTTTGTTTGTAATATCATTTATTTCCATTCTAATTTTTATTTCCTTCCTTTTTCCTGTTTGGGTTTGTTTTTTCTTCTTTTTCTAGGTCTTCCAGTTTTGAGGTTAAGTTTCTGTTTTGAAGTCTTTCTTCTTTTTTCATGTAATCATTTAGAGCTATAAATTTCTCTCTCAGTATTGTCTTTGCTGCATCCAAAAGTTTTGGTATATTGTATTTATATTTTCATTTGTCTTAAATATTTCCTAATTTGCTTTTGATTTCCACTTTAACCCATTGGTTGCTTAAGATTATGTTGTTTAATTTCTATATATTTGTGTTTTATTTTTCATTTCTCCCTCTGTTATTGATTTCTAGCTTCATTCCATTGTGGTTGGGGAATATAAATTGTATGATTTTTAATATATATATATAT
>JAKSZT010054342.1:1852943-1966547 GCA_026826555.1 Tolypeutes matacus | reverse complement strand
TATTTTATTTGATATTAGATATTCCTCCCTCAAACTTCTTATATCTTTGAATTTAAGGTGAGTCTCTTGTAGACAACATATTGTTGGTTCATGTTTTTCTATTCATTCTTACAATCTCTGCCATTTACATTTAAAGTCATTACTGTAATATAGGACTTTCCTCTGTCATTTTGCTATTTAGACTTTATAAGTCTTATACCTTTTTTGTCCCTCTGTTCTTCTATTAAGGCCTACTTTCATGTTTATTTGCTTTTTTGTGTGTTGTACCATTATGAGTAGCTTCTCATTTCTATCTGGATGTATTTTTCTTCTATTTTCCTGTAGCTACCACGGGGCTAAAATAGAACATCTTAAACATAGAACAATTTGGTTTGATACCAACTTAACTTCAATAGCATACACATATACTTTTCCTCTACCCCTCTGTTTCCCAATCATTTTTTGTACTTGTTACCACTTATATCTTTGTACATTGTGTGTTCAAAAACATAGATTTATCATTATTTTATATGCATTTGTATATTAGCCCCTATAAGAAGTAAGAAATTAAGTTACACACCAAAAATACAATACAATAATACTAGTATTTATAATTACCTAATGATTACCTTATCACAGGGCTTTATTTCTTTATGTAACTTTGGAGAACTGCCTAGTGTCCTTTCCTTTCAGTCTGAAGAACTTTCTTTAACATTGCTAAGGCAGGTCTAGTGGTGATGAACTTCTTCAGCTTTTTTTTTTTTTTTAATCTAAGAATGTCTTACTGTCTCCCTGTTTTTTAAAGAGAATCTCACCATAAATAAAATTCTTGGGTTGGCACTTACTGTTTTCAGCACTTTAAGTATTTCAACCCATTGTCTTCTTGCCTCCATGTTTTCTGGTGAGAAATCAGCATTCAATCTAATTGGGAGTCCCTTGTAAGTAACAAATTGCTTTTCTGTTGCAGTTTTCAGAACTCTTCCCTTGTCCTTTGCATTACATAGTGTGATCTATATATGACAGGGTGTGTTGTTCTTCATGCTGGCTTTCTCTGAGCTTCTTGCATGTGTCTATTCATGTCTTTTGCTACATTTGGGAAGTTCTCTGTCATTGTTTCTTTGAATAATCCTTTTGCCCCTTTTTCTCTTTCTAGGACTCCCATAATGCATATATTGGTGTGCTCAGTGGTGTCCCAGAGGTGACTTAGGCTAATTTCTCTTCCAATATTTCTTTCTGCTCCTCAGCCTGACTCATTTCAAGTTTATTATCTTTAAGTTCACTGATTTTTCTTCTTCCATCTCCAATCTGCTCTTGAACCCCTCCTGGGTATTTTTCATTTCAGTTATTGTGCCTTCAACTCCAGTATTTCTGTTTGTTTCCTTTTTAAAATTTCTATCTTTTTTCATAGACTCTCATATTGTTCATTCATTGTTTTCCTGATATCCTTTAGTTCCTTATCTGTATTTTCTTTCATCTCCTTGAACACTTTTAAGATCATTTTTTAAAGGCTTTCTCAGTATGCCCACACTTTTTTTCAATTTTATTGAAACATTACTAAAGCATAAATCCATTCAAAGTGTACAATCAATGGTATTTGGTATAATCAGATAGTTGTGCATTCATCACTTCAGTCATTATTAGAATATTTTCATTGTTCCAATAATAATAATAACAAACAAAAACAGACAAACAGTTTTGCTAAGGAAGAGGCAGAAACTCTGAATGCTATGCAAAGACAGATTTATTCAATCAAATGAGTTTCAGGTTATATCAAATGATTATAACCATTAAGCAATCACAGAAAAGAAGAGTAATCAATTAAATGACATAGGAAATAGTGAAAGTATATACAACCATTCACCAAATCGGGGAAAAACACATCTGATCTCTTACGAGGCTGAGAAGTCCCTTTGCAGCTGATCAGAGTCCCCATTGGAAAAATGGTCCCAGGTAAAGCATCCCCTCCTGGGTGAGAATTCGACTGGCAGCTTAAGAGATATCTCTTTTTAGCAGTTCCAAACCTCAGAACTCCAGTGAGTCTCGTAACTTGTGAGAATGACCTCATCAGAAGTAACTGAATCTATCCGGGGGAGGGTTGGGGGTGGCCAGCCCTCTGCAGGAAAGATCTGGTGTCTCGAGGGGTCTTTTGTTCTATTCTGTTCATGGTACATTAAACAGGAACATAAAGGTTTCCATATACATCAACTTTAACTTAATGTTACACAAACAGTACATGAAAATATCACATCTAGTAACTTGTTCCTTTTAAACATTTGGGGTTTTTTTGGGTAATGGATGATGGGGTTGCCTGCAGAGCAGCATTACAACATTCCAAAGGACAAAGGACAAGTTAATCATTCACAATTCTAGGCTAAAACAGCAGAGACTGTTGATTAGAAAGCTTGTGAATTCACAATTCTTTATGATATTTTTCCTATAGTACATCACAAGCAAACAAAAACTCATCACGTCCCAATCTTACTATGCTTCCCCAACCATACATAGCTACTATTCTGTTTCAATCTCTCTAGTTTATTTGTGTTTATATTTTGTAAAAACAGTCTTATATATGCAGTATTACCCATATTTGTATTTCACATTAGGTTTCACTATGTTACACAGTCCCATGTTACGTTTTTAAGCTTTCTTTCTATAGTGTGCATGTCCTTAGATTTCCCTTTCAACCACTGTCATACCTATATAATAGCTCTGATGTGTCCTCACCATTTCTATTCATTTCCAAAAATTTACAAACAACCTTTTTACTAATTCTGCACCAATTAACCATCAGTTTCCCATTCTCTTCCCTCCTTCTATTTTCTGGTGACCTATATTCTAATTATTAACTCCCTGAGTTTGCACAATATATTTAGGTCATAATAGCACAATCATACAGCATTTGTCCTTTGGTGTCTGGCTTGTTTCACTCAACATAATGTCCTGCAGTTTCATCCAAGTTGTCATATGCTTCATGACTTCATTTCTTCTTACCATTGCATAATATTCCATCGTGTGTATACACCACAATATGTTCATTCATTTATTGGTTGTTGGACACCTGGGTTGTTTCCAGTTTTTGGCAATTGTGAATAACACCACTGTGAACATTGGTGTGGAGATGTCTATTCATTTCACTGTTCTCATTTCTTCTAGGTATATACCTAGTAATGGTATTGCCAGGTCAATACCATTCAACTTCCTTAAGAACTGCCAAACAGTCCTCCCCAGTGGCATTACCATTCTACCTTCCCACCAACAGTGAACAAGTGTTCCTTTCTTCCCACATCCACTCCAATGCTTGTAGCTTTCCAAGTATGTCCACCTTCTCATCTTCCTTGTTGGTGTTTTCTTTGTTTTAATCCTCTTTCTTTAGCTGGGCCATCATTTTCTTTGTCTTTGTTTGCCTTGTAGTCTTTTTTTGCACACTCTACATTTTAATATTTTAAAATTTTAACTCTGCAATTTATTCCCTGAGATGCCTGTTTCTTGATTTTGTAATCAGCTGGTGATAAGACAAGACTTTCTTGAGCTATAGCTCTCCAAACAGGAAGGTCTTCCTAAACAAATGTACAATGTATAGTCTTACCAAGTCTCTGTCTTGTCCTGGGATTTTGCTTGTTAATTGTTTTGGAGTTACCATGTTTACAGAAGTTTGGTTGTCCCCTCTATTGCCCAAGAGACAAATTTCCTTCTCCTGGGTGTTTTAAACTGGCAGGCCATTGTCCCAGACTATCTGCTTCTATAGTTTATTTTATCATTTTCATTGTCTCAAGTTTTTTTTGCCTGGAAGAAACATTTTGGGAGGAGAGGTGCACCAGTGGGGACTTTCCCAAGTCAGTCTTTCACAGTCAACCAGGGCCAGAGATCTGTGGATGGTGCACGGACCTGCTCCAAAATGCCCTGATGAAGGGATCAGGTAGGGCTCCGAGAGTTTCTCTGATGGCCCCTGAAGCTGAGCTTTCATGGCCTGTTCAACAAATGCAGCCCTTCAGCTAACTGTCCCCCACAACCCTGAGGCAGCACTGCATTTTAAATCTCCACTGTCTTCACCCATGTCTGGGGAGGGTTGAAAAATTGCTGCCGCCACCTTTGTCCAGAGTGGGTTGAAACAATAGCTGCCCTCAGACCCAGGCCCTCAGAGATCAAAATTCACTATAATCAAAAGCCGTGATTGGTGACTGGCCATGCCCACCTTCATTCTTGGGGAAGAGAATTTTTGTGTCCCTTTCTTTCACCAGCAAGCTAGCCAGGGACCAGATCCCCAGGTGGCCTGCTCTGAGCATAGGGATGGGCACCTGTAGCTGCTACATGGAGAGAGCAATTTACTGTTCTTTACTGTAATTTAACAGTCTCTTCCTCCTGCTCTTCCTTGGATGCTGTACAGTGTTCTTCTGGACTCCAGAGTTTCAAAGTAGTGGTTTCACACAGTTCCTGTCTATTTAATAGTTGTTTTGGTGGAAGGACTGAGTCCTGGAGCTCACTACTTTGCCATCTTCCCCAGAATAGCACTGCAATAAACTTTTGTCTTTCATAATTTGTTCCCAAGCTCAAGGCTTCCTGGGGGTATTCTTATGTTAACAAGCAACCCCTTAGATGAAAACTTGTGCAAAGTTTCTTAAGAATTCTAAAAGTAATGTAATATATTGCAGTAGTCAATAATAGTAGTTTATATAATGTCCCCATACATGGATGAACCTTGAAGACATGTTGAGTGAAATAAGCCAGACACATAAGGACAAATATTGTATGGTTTCAGTGATATGAACTAAATATGCTGAGTAAACTCATGAGATAAACTCTAGAGTATAGGTTAGTAAGAAATTGAATGTGGTTTGAGAATGGGAGCTGATGCTTAATATATGCAGAATTTTTAATAAGTTTATCGTAAAATTGCAGAAAGAATAGAGTTCATGTGCACACATTACAGTGAGTATAATTAACACTGCTGATTTATGAATGTTATTGTCACTGAAAGGGGTAGTCTAGGGACATAAATGTCAATTGAAAGGAAGCTAGAGTGTAATCTAGGGACTGTATAACACTGATTTCAGTGGTGGATGAAGATTGTGGTTAATAGTAATAAATATATGATGTTCTTTTTTTACAAAGTGTTAAGAATATAGTGATAGATGGGAAAATTACAATTAATGTAACTTATGCATGATGGTTAATAGTAAAATTGTAAAATTTTTGCTACAATGTCGTAACAGTTTGATATTGTTTATGAATTCTAAAAATAGATATTGGATTATGTTTGTGAACTGGTCTATACCTCTGGGCATAATAGATTGGACTGGATACAGGGGTTTCACTTTTACTTGATTAAATGATGATTAAGGCTTTGATTGGGCCACATCAGTAAGATGTTGAGTCCCCGTCCAATGAGGTTGGGACTCAGAGATAAAATGACAGCTGATGTTGGAAGAAGCCAGAAACCACAGAGCCTTAAGGGGAAGAGGAAGCCTGAACCCTTGCAGACGTTGGCAACCATCTTGCTCCAACACATGCAACAGACTTTGGTGAGGGAAGTAACTTACACATTATAGTCTGGTAACTGTAAGCTTCTACCCCAAATAAATACCCTTTATAAAAGCCAGCAGATTTCTGGTATTTTGCATCAGCACCCCTTTGGCTGATTCTGTATATGACTAATACAGAATTTGGTACCAGAGAGTGGGGTCATGCTTTTGCAATTACCAAAATGCTGGAACGGTTTTATAAATGGGTAAAGGGTATTTTTTTGGAAGAATTGTGAGATGCTTGGTAGAAAAGACCTACAATGCTTTGAAAAGACTGTTGATAGTAATATGGACTCTAAAGAATCTTTTTATGAAGCCTTAGAAGTAAATGGTGAAACTATTATTGGAAACTGGAGGAAAGGTAATCCATGTTTTAAAGTTGCAGACCACTTAGCAAGATCGACTCCTGATATTATATAGAAGGCAGAATTTGAAAATGGCTATCCTGGACATTTAGCTGAAGAACTTTCCAAAATAAACCCAGAGAATGTAGCTTGGTTTACTCTTGCAGCTTATAGCAAAATGCTAGTTGAGCAAGATAAGCTGAGGACTGAATTGTTGGGTACAAAGAAACCAGAAACTGATTCTAGAAATTCCAAGCTTTTGGAAATCAAATCCCCAGATGATAGTGTCCCATTTGGGGACTTAACTAAACTTGGAACTTGTAAATCAGTATTGAAGATTCAGTTATGTAGGAAAGACTTGTGGAAAGTCTTACTGTCTGATGGCTTGGACCCCTGCTTCTTGCATGCTAAACCAACAAGCTTTTTGAGAGAGCTGTATGAACAAAACCACTGTCATCTTGGACTAAAAGGGACATGGAAGGGAGAGATTGAAGGAGAAATGACTTCAAGAGGAAAATAATAGAAGCTGAGATCTGAAATTAAGACATCTCCTTTGGTCAAGAGAGGAACCCCATCCACGTGTACAACAAGGGTGAGTTTGCCCCGTCAGTTGAAGAGGGTGGATGTTCCCAGCACTGTTCAGGGAGAGTTTTGCCACTGCAAGGTAGAGAGAGGGTGAAGCACATTCACCAAGGATTAGGGAGGTTGAGGATGCCACCCCACAGGTCTGAGAGAGATGGGCCTGTCCCTCATGGATTAGGGATAGACAGGTTGCCAGCTCGTTGCTCTGAGAGGGTTGGGCCTGTATGCCAATGGTTCAGGAGAATGTTGTCTTCACTTCACTGTACTAGGGGAGTTAAAACTTTACCCCAGAGGCAAGGAAAGGGGTGGACATCACCGCAAGGTATCTGGAGAATGAGGTCTGGAGCTCTGTTGCCATCCAGATGCTTGATGAGGATGGAACCAAGAAAATGGCTGTTGGACAAGCCTGTGGAAAGGGTGGGTCCCCATGAGGGCCCAGGGAGAAGAAACCATCATCTTGAGAATGACTCTCAGACTTTGAAATCGAATGGAGTATGCCCTGCAGGTTTACTGAACTGTAGAGGATCCATGACTCATGTTTCCCTCCCAATTTCTCCTTATGCTAGTGAAAATGTTTAGCCTTTGTCTGTCCATTTGTGTATTGGAAGCAGATAAATGATTTTGTAAGTTTCAGAGGTCTACAGCCAGATGGGACTTAGTCTCAAGATAAACTGTATTTCTTTAAACTGATTGTGATATGATACTGTATTTAGCATTGTACTGATTTAAGATTTTTTAAAAAATATTGTAATGTCTTTTTGGAATTCAGAGGGTGGAGTGTAGCAGTTTGATATTGTTTATGAATTCCAAAAATAGAGATTGGATTCTGTTTGTGAACTGGTCTGTTCCTCTGGGCATATTAGATTGGATTGGATTCAGAGGTTTCACCTTTACTTTATTAAATAATAATTAAGGCTTTGATTGGGCCATGTCAGTAAAGAAAACAACACCTGATATTAGAAGAAACAGGGACCACAGAGCCTTCAGAGGAAGAGGAAGTCTGAACCCTTGCAAATGTCAGCAGTGCTCTTGCTCCAATACATGGCAACAGACTTTGGTGAGGGAGGTAACTTACACTATGGCCTGGTAACTGTGAGCTTCTACCCCATACAAATATCTTTTTTTAAAGTCAACAGAATTCTGGTATTTTGTATCAGCACCCTTTTGGCCAACTAATACGAATAGCAAATAAGATACTATATCAATTTTAAAAGACAAAAATAGGGGGTATAAAGAGTATAGGATTTTTCCTTTTGTATGTAGTAATGAAAACATTCTAAAATTGAGTGAGGTGATGACAGCACAACTCTGTGATGAATATGAGAGCCACTGGGTACACACTTTGAATGGATTGTACAAGGCAAGGGACTGTATAACACAGGGAATCCTGTGGAGGAAGATGGACTGTAGTTAACAAAGCAAATATGAGAACATTCTTTCATGAACTATAACAAATATATAATACTAATACAGGGTGTTAAATATTTTCTGGGTTGGGGAAAATACACCAAATGTAAGATATGGGATATAGTTAGTAGTAATATTTTGATGAAGCTCTTTCATAAGTTCTAACAAGTGTTTCACAACAAGGCAAGGTGTTGATGGTGGGATGATATATGGGAGCCCTGGATGACGATATGCATGTTTTTTTTGTAAATTCACTAATTTTACTGTATACTTATTGTTTATTTGTGTTCATTGATGAATGATATATTTTTTAAAAAAAACTTTTTAAATGAAAGAAAGAGGAAAAAGTCAATAAACAAAACTCAATGTATTGAGATTACTGAGAGGAAGTAAAATTTCCCCCAAATTATGTGTTAGAGCATTGTGCTAGATAGCTCTATCTAGTTTTATCTAACAACATTATCTAATTTAAACCTAATAGTGAATTTGTGTTTTAAGTATTTATTACCAGATTTTACAGGTGGACTAAGTGAAGTTTAATAACGTGTAAATTCATAGCTGTCTAGCTTCAAGGTCTGTGCTGTTCCCAGTACACCGTGCTGTGAGATCTATGAGGTGGGGACTAGCCCAGCGAAAAATCAGGTGAGTGGCCCTAAGAAAAGACCATTCCTTTTACTTCAGTTACTATTCTGAATCAAAAACTTAGAACATTCTCATTCATTTAGGACCCTTCTTGCATCCTGATATAGGGCAAATTTTATCCATTATCTATGAAAAATGAGGGTACTTCTTTTGGAAACAAATAAAGGAGATTTTCATGGGTTTCAAATGTTCATTTATTTAACATCCCTTACTAATTCATGTAGAACATATGGAGAATTTTTCTGAGGAGTGAAAGCCCAAACAGTAGAAATTAGTTTTCATGAAACAAAACAGTGCTTCCCACATGCAGATGCATTAACTGCTGTATTTTTAAACCCTCCCCAAATTTGATTCTGATGAGCATTGAGTTGTGTGAGCAATTGCAGTGGATGATCTTAAAATGGAGGCTGTAAGAGGAAAAAGAGGAGTTTTGTTTTGCTTTGCTCTTATAATCCATAAAACCTCCATTCCTGTCTTGGAAGAGTTGACCGAAAAATAACTTAACCTTGTGTCTATTAAAGAATCTATTTTTTTTCAGTGAAAAAAAGAATTCCTAAAGGAGCTTTTGCACAGTTCCAGGGCATTTCTCTGTTTGTCTAAGAATGAGACACGTGCGCTGAGTCATCCCTTTGCTGCAAGGAAGTGTGAGATCACACTTGGGCCATTGTGCCTTGGGCTGCTCTTACACAGCAGTGACTTAGAAAGGCTCGTGGTAATGCAGGCTTCTGCTAAAAGAAGTGAGCAGACATACAAGTCATTCTTTGTCCTGTTCTTCCCAACAGCAAACCTAAGAAGATGGTTTCGATCCTTCCCTCGTAAGCTGTGAGTGGCCTCCTAGTACTTTTCAACATTGAAAAGG
Source organism: Tolypeutes matacus (assembly GCA_026826555.1). Lineage (NCBI taxonomy): Eukaryota > Metazoa > Chordata > Mammalia > Cingulata > Chlamyphoridae > Tolypeutes > Tolypeutes matacus. Next base: position 1,957,215 of record JAKSZT010054342.1, on the reverse strand, counting down.
AACCTATCAGTATTTAACTTGATTTACCCTGTGTTCAAATGTTCTAATCATTTAGCCTGTGTAAGAGTCTATAGGTTTCAAAGGACTGCAAATTTTTACAGATAAGGCCTTCTAGAGTACTGTCTTATAAAGCAGTGTGATGAAAATTTATTGACCACATTGCTAGGAATGATACAGAAAGAGAAATTCATAGCACTGCATTTTGGCAGTGATTAATCAATTAACCCCTCTCTTAACAAGCAATTGAGAGTTGAATCCTCTTTACGGGTAAGGTAACATATTGTACTATAATGCAAGTGATTTAAATAAGAAAGGAAAAATTAGAAACATTGTGTTTATTGAGAAACAGTCTTAAAGTCAGAAATTCAAAAGAGTCAACGAAGACACCAGCATATGCAGAGCACTGCACTGGGAACCAGATACGGTTCATGGCTTTAAGGGGTTATAATCTAGTTGAGGACTGACTAGCAAATGTAATGTTGGAAACCATTACTCAGAAAGCAGGAAACAGAGAAGTAGGTAATGGTTCCCAATCAAGGGAAGCAACAATGTATAATGGAGGTCTGGCGTGTCATACAGGTTGCCCAATATCTGCAATTGATTTACTCTTCTCTACATAAAGTTTATCATCAAAAATTAGGGTGACATTATACTTCATAGAGGTTATTTGGAGAATTTAAAACAATTTCTTAGCCAGAAGCTAACCCATAAAAGACAAGCCCAATAAGTGTTATTTCTCTTGAGTTAAACACTATGCACAGCATTGTGTTGGGAAATGGGGAGTGTGATCAATATACCAGAAATCAGGATGTCTTCCCTGCGGTCCTATCTGGCTGTCTACTGATTATGTGCTCAGGCAATCTCTCGAAGCCCTTTATTCTTCAGTTTTCATTGAATAGACTTCATGCCAGCATCTCTAACCACCACTTATATTTGCTTTTAAAAAGCCTAAAAAGTCTTCCAAATATGCTATTATTATTAAATGGAAAGTTAGAGGGGGAAAACAAGATATTTGATGCCAAAAAGAACAAAACCAACCTGTATTTTAGTCTAAATGATCCAGACTCACTGCCCATGTTGTTGGCATTTCAGAAACGAAACACTCTGTTTTTCCACTTTCCATTGTTGGGGTAAGTGCACACGTAGAGTTTGAATGTGAGGAAAGGAGCACAGCTGTGAAAATATATCAGAATCTGTTAGAATATACAAATATATGTGTGTACCTGCAGAAGCTCTAAGCTAGGTTTCTATTCTTTTGTGTGTTTTTAAAAAACATTTAACTAATATAGAACATAACTGAAATTTGTGCATTAGAATTATAATGCAAGAGCCTTTAGTTTTACTCACATTCAAGATATCTTTCGATTATGAATTTCATGGCTTCAAAGCTTGGCACATTTAGAATACCACATAAGACTTGTTTGTGAATAGGAAATTTCTATTATATCTTTCATCCTCTGACAGGGGCTATACCAAAGATATAACTCATAAGTGTATCATATTTTCTTATAAGTTGGATATTTTCAACAATATGAACTACAGGTAGCCAGCATGATGGTGTTGCCTAAAACATTAAACTACACTTCCAATCTGAAGGAGCTTAAATGTAAACATTGTTTAGATTGTTTAACACTCCTTAGCTACCTCTACCCCCTTTCATTATTACTTTATTCAATTCAAGATTATATTGTAGATACAAAAATGAATGATTACACATAGCACCTGCCTTTAGGGCGACAAATATGTACATATGCAATAGCAGTCTAAAAGAGGAAGTGCTCTGTGTTCTCAAGGATATATGAGGTGTCAAGGAATGACAGAAAAGAAAAGAGAGGTAATTAGGTCTCTGAGCTGAGGGAAAGCTTCCAGAAGGAGGTGGTATTTGGATTCCTTGAGGAATGGCTAGCTATTGACAAGCAGAGAGTATCTCTTTCACATGTAAGTCATTATTTAAAAGTGACCCTCACTCATGGGATCAAGAACAGTAACAAAACATCTTTAAGTCATTTCACCCTGATTTTTTTTTCCAATTCCTCTGCCATGTAGAGGAATATAAGGTAGGGTGAGGCAAAAGCAAAGGTTTTCATTCAACTTTAAACTGACTATCCCTAAAGATATAAATAAATAAATAAACAACAAATGCATAAATAAATAAGTAATAAAGGCTGCAAGACTATTCTTTAAGGATCCTGATCAGGATGGATGTTAAACTGGTTCCAGTCTGACATAAACAAACACCCCCAGGGACATGATTCCTTTCTCTTCCATGCCACTCCCACATTGTCCTTGGATGCTTACAATCAACTTATCCCTCCCTTATTATAAGATACTTTGAGAACAAGTGGACTCTTAGAGGACGGATGTTTGCTATTCCTGTTGGATGGTAAATGAACAATGTGCTTTCCACTCTAGAAGGAACGATGTCACTGAGCCACAGCAAGGGCAGCTGACATGGTTCCTGGACACAGCAGATGCCAAGTAGAAAGGAGAATAAGCAAATTGCACACTGATAGGGTTTAGGGACAGTTTTCAAGAGGGAGTGTACAGTCTAGTGGGAAATGGGTGGCTTCTGTTCCACCCTACCTAGTTCTGCAAATCGAGCCGTCTATCCCAAGCCTCAGTGCTTTCTCTATCATCCTCCCAGCTGTGGGGATATGCGCGAATGGGAAGAGCTTCACTCATCCAGCCTTTTCCATGCTCTTGAGTCCATTCAGGATATAGCCTCCTATATCGCCAAAGCTTTTGTCACTGTTACAGAAGTAATGCATATAGCCTGCTGTGCACTTTACCTGAGGTCCCACATTGGCAGGAAAAGTTGGGAATAGGGAAGCTCGGGAATTAAAACAGCAACAAACTGGCATGTATAAGCATCAGCTTATATTTTCTAAAATATGATTCCTTTAGTTTTCTCAAAGTTACTGTTGTTAACCTAAAATTGTATGGCTGTGAGTCTGACAATTTCTTTATTTTGTTTGGTTTTCACACATGAATTTCATATCCTGAGAAAAAGCAGTAAAAATTAATACAGAGATGAAGAGAGTATGCTTTAAACATTCCATTACCTACTTTGTTTCCAGGAACTCTCTTTACCAGAAAGCAGTGGTGATTAGTTCTAGAATTCACGCTGCTGTTTATCTTAAAGCCTTGACCTAAGCCATGATTTCAGATGGTACCAAACAGGTGGGTTCGACAAATAGCTAGAGCAAAGGAGAGAAAATTAGCAAGCCCTCAGGAGTCGTGACTGAGGCCCCAGATGTATTGACTTGGCTAGTATTAAAATTGAGGGAGATTTATATTTGATGTGTATGATCATGGCCTCCAAAGTCTAAGTTTTGTTTTCACATACTAACTAAATCAGGATGAACTGAAGCTGTTTGGGAAGTACATTAAACTTCAGTGGTGAGAAGGGCTTGTGTACACTCAAGCTACAAACACTGAAAACAGCGATTTACTAAGTTGTATCTACTGAGATAAAATGATTGATTAATCATGAATAATAAGCAACCAATTTTATTTTTACTTGCCTTTATTTCTGTAAACTTCAAACCTTCAACTGAGTGCTTATTTCCTAGATGTGGCAGTTTGAAATTATTTTTTGAATCCCCAAGAGAGGGATTATGTTTTTAAACCACTCTATTCCTGTGGGTGTGATACCCTTTGATTGCATTAAATTCAGTTGAGGGTCCTTTGATTAGATTACTTGATAAGCTTGGTTTAGGGCTTTTGATTCAACCCTGTGAGTGAGGGGTGACTCAGATTGAGTCCCCACCCCCTTTCTGGGTCTGACATAAACCCAGAGAAAGACACACAGACAGGCACAGGAAGAGGAAACCACTATATTTGAGCTGCCATGTGAGAGAAAAAAACTCCAGTTTCACCCACAGCTGAGCTACAAGGAGAGAACCTCTGAGAGGCTCAAAGAGCTCAGGTCCAGGGAGAGAAGAGCTATATGCCCAATACTTGCACCCAAACTCCGGAAGAAAGCAGGGCAGCAGAGACTGATAGAGGACGTCCAAAAAGAGACAGGCCCTATGTTGGTTGCCCTCAGCTGAGCTCAAACCTCCGCAGAGATCAGCAGCCATCTTGCATCAACACATGGGAGCTGACTTTGGTGAGAAAGCACCTTTAGGGTGTCTCAATATGGACTTTTCATGGCCTTGGAACTGTAAGCTTTTATCCAAAATAAATCCCCTTTATAAAAGCTAACCCATTTCTGGTACTTTGTGTGGGCAGCCCATTGACAAATGAAAACACTAGAGTTTCAACATTTGCAGTGTTGTGATGAGAACATGTGTATTAGTCAGCCAAAGGGGTGCTAATGTGAAATACCAAAACTGGGTTGGTCTTTATAAAGGGTATTTATTTGGGGTAGAAGTCCACAGATCCCAGGCTATAAAGCGTTAAGTTTCTTCTCTCACCACAGTCCATTGCCACGTGTTAGAGCAAGACAGCTGCCGGCGTTTGCCAGGGTTCAGGATTCTGGGGTTCCTCTGTTCCCGGGGCTGCGTTTCTCTCCAGGTTTAGCTCCTGTTTCCTCCACAAGGTCACTGTAGACGATCAGGCAAACGGCTTGCTTCTCTTCTCCTGGGGCCTTCTCTCCAACATCAAAACTGCTTCTCAAAAGACTGCTTCAACTGTCCTTTGCCTTGCCTTTTATACTCAATTCCCCACCCACCAAGGGGTAGGGCTCAATGCCCTAATCCTAATCTAATCATGCCCAGATTAACAGATCAGTTTACAAGCATGATCCAATTATATTTTTGGAATTCATAATTACATCAAACTGTTACAAGCCACAACATGTTAGCCTGGCTGTGATCTAAATCTACATATATTTATCTCTGTTAAAATTATGACATTAAGATTAATCAGCATAAATTTTAAATCATTTGTTACTTCTGTATTTGCAAATTGTGTTTAGATTCTAATACATATATTTCATATTAAATGTGGAATATATATTTTTGACATCATATTTATAAGAGCTTCTTTAAATATCAAAGAGGTTGAGATCCATAAATATCACATATGAAGCAAAAGTTTAGCATGTCAAATATCTACAGAAGAATTTGGAATAAGAATATTTATGGTAACTCTAAGGTTTCACATGTTCATTACATTGAAAGTCTGATTGTCGTCACCTGCACATCCCTTTTGACAATTGTCCAAATGCACAGATTAGATAACTAACTTCTCTTATCGTATATCTTAAGTCTACAAAGAGCAAATGGAGTTAATGCAGCTGCAGTTATGAAAGAAATAAATCATAAAGGGCAGCAGTAATAGCTGATTTGACTTTGGACAGGAGGTCAATTTTTGCAGGTCAGAATATTTATTATTGAAAAACTCACTGCAACATAATCTGATTCTTCTGCAGTTTTGATGTAAATAAAGCAGTGTCCCTAAATGTCCTTTCATTCCTAAATACAGCGGGGAAATTGAGTGGCGAGATGATTGAGGTTGATAAGTTTTATTTCAGCAAGGAACAAAATCAATCAAGGATTTTCAATGGAAACCACAAAGAGGTAAGGATTAATATGTTATTTAGGGGGATAAAACTGCCTCCTTCAATTCTATGCCAAAAGTATGGATATAATGAATGGCTGCCTGAACTCTTCTTTTGTGTGCATTCTTCTTTTCACTTAGTTTATTTTTCATTATGGAGGTTCCCAGAGGGTTTTAGTCTCAACTGATTTTTTTAAAACGCCACAAAAGCAGCGTCTAAGTCACATTGATTTTAGGAAAAGAGTATCTGCTCATTTACAGAATGAAAATTAATTTTAAATTTGTAAGCTGCACATGATATGAAAAAAAGATAACTTTCATGAGGTTAGCTTCTTGCTATATTCAAATTCTGGAAAACTTACTCCTTGGAATAGTAACATTTAGGAATCCCTGGAGATTATTTTATCATTTTCAAATGATTTTGTTGTATAGTGTTCTTCACTGCTGTTTAATTAATTAGATGAGGAATGCTAATGTGTGTGTCTTTTATTTTTATTTTATTTATTTTTAGGAGATACTGGGCATGAACCCGGGACCTTATAAATGGGAAGCAGGCTCTCAACCACTGATCTGCACCAGCTCCCTTCAAATAATATTTTTTCAAGCAACATTAATTTTAATAGTCTAAATATTATCACATCAACTTGTAATCAATTTGAAACACCTATTAACTGAGAAATAACAAATGAAGATTCAAGGCAACAAAGGCATTTATTTGGTCTTAGAATAGCATTTGGGGAGCCCAGATTCAGATAGCAACCCAGATTTTGTTTTGTCTTGACATTTCCAGGTATGGTTTTTTTTTTAAAGGAAAAGCAGATTAGACAAATTCTCTGTGATTGGTGAATATTTGGGGTGCTCCAATTGTCCTTCAGATTACATAGGTAACTGACTTCTTTATCTTGTAGTTTGTTTTATTCTTGTTGTTGATTGATTTTTTTTTATTTTTAAATTTTTAAAAATTTTTATCAAATCAAATTTTATTGGTATGTATTAATAAAGCATAAATCTATCCAGACTGCATAATCAATGGTATTCAGTATAATCACAATTTTGGGCATTCATCAATTCAATCATTCTTAGAACACTTTCATTATTCCAATAATAATAATAAACAAAACACAAGCAAACAAAACTCATCACCTCTCAATCTCTCTATGCTTCTCCTGCTGTACATAGCTGCTGTTCTTTTTCCTTCTCTCTAGTGTATTTGTATTTATATTTTGTAAAAACATTCTTATATAAGCAATATCACCCATATTCGTGTTTTACATGAGGTTTTACTGTCATATACAGTACCATGTTACAGTTTTTAGCTTTCCTTCTAGTAATATACATGTCCTTAGACTTTCCTTTTCAACCACTGCCATACCCATACAATAGCACTGCTAGTTACAAACACCATGATATGTTTTCGCCATTTCTATTCATTTCCAAATATTTGTAAACAACCTTTCTACCAATTCTGCACAGATTAAACCTCAGTTTTCCGTTCTCTATCCTCATTCTATATTCTGGTGGCCTATATTCTACTTATTAACTCCATGAGATTACACAGTATATTTATGTCCTAATAGTGCAATCATGCAGTATTTGTCTGGCTTGCTCCACTCAACATAATGTCCTGCAGGTTCGCCCATGTTGTCATATCCTTCACAACTTCATTTTTTCTTACCGCAGCATAATATTCCTTCGTGTGTATACACCACAGTTTGTTTATCCATTCCTCAGTTGATTGACACCTGGGTTGTTTCCAATTTTTGGCAATCATCAATAATGCTGCCATGAACATTGGTGTGCAGAAGTCTGTTCGTGTCACTGCTCTCAGTTCTTCTGGGTATATACCCAGTAGTGGTATTGCCGGGTCCCATGGCAAGTCTATATTCAACTTCTTAGGAATGGCCAAACAGTCCTCCACAGTGGCTGCACCATTCTACATTCCCACCAGTAGTGAAGAAGTGTTCCTACCTCTCTACATGCTCTCCAATATTTACAGTTTTCAGACTTTTTAAAAGTGGCCAGTATAATAGGTGTGAAATGATATCTCGTTGTAGTTTTGATTTGCATTTCCCTAGTGATGTTGAACATGTTTTCATGTGTTTCTTCACCATTTGTATTTCTCTGTTGAACAATTGTCTTTTCAAGTCGTTTGTCCATTTTTTAATTGGACTGCTTGCATTTTTATTGCTGAGTTGTATGATCTTTTTGTATATCATGGATATTAAACCCTTATTGGAGATGTGATTGTTAAATAGTTTCTCCCATTGTGTTGGCTGCCTTTTCACCCTTTTGACAAAGTCCTTTGAGGTGTAAAAATGTTGAATTTTGAGGCGGTCCCATTTATCTATTTTTCCTTTTGTTGCTCGTGCTTCAGGTGTAAGGTTTAGGAAACTACTGCTTACTACAAGATATTGAAGATATTTTTCTACATTTTCTTCCAGGAGTTTTATGGTCGTTGCTTTTATATTTAGGTCCTTGATCCATTCTGAGTTAATTTTTATATATGGTGTGAGATAAAGGTCTTCTTTCTTTCTTTTGGATACGGATATCCAGTTCTCCCAGCACCATTTGTGAATAGACTGTTCTGGCTTAGCTGGGAGGGCTTGACAGCCTTGTCAAAAATCACTTGACTGTAGATGTGAGGGTCTATTTCTGAGTTCTCAATTCAGTTCCATTGGTCAATGTGCCTGTTTATATGCCAGTAGCATGCTGTTTTCACCTCTGTAGCTAAGTAATATGCTTTAAAATCCGGAAGTGAGAGTCCTCCAAGTTCGTTCTTCCTTTTTAAGATCTTTTTGGCTATTCGGGGCCCCTTACCCTTCCAAATAAATTTGAAAATTGGCTTTTCCACTTCTGCAAAAATGCTGTTGGTATTTTATTGGGATTGCATTGAATCTGTAAATCAGTTTGTGTGGAATTGACGTCTTAATAATATTTAGTCTTCCAATCCATGAACATGGAATATCCTTACATTTAAGTTTTCTTCAGTTTCTTTTACCAATGTTTTTTGGTTTTCTGAATAAAGGTCCTTTATCCTTGGTTAAGTTTATTCCTAATATTTGATTGTTTTAGTTGTTATTATAGATGGATTTTTTTCCTGATTTCCTCCTCAGACTGCACAAAAGTAGTGATTAGAAACACTATTGATTTTTGCATATTTATCTTGTATCCTGCCACTTTGCTGACTCATTTATTAGTTCTTGTAGCTTTTTTGTGGATTTTTCAGGAGATTCTAGATATAGGATTATATCATCAGCAAATAGAGAAAGTTTTACTTCTTCCTTTCCTATTTGGATGCCTTTTAGTTCTTTGTCTACCCTAATTGCTCTAGCTAGAATCTTTAGCATAATATGGAATAACAATGATGACAGTGGGCAACCTTGTCTGGTTCATGATCTCAGTGGGAAAACTTTGTCTTTCACCATTGAGTACAATGCTAGCTGTAGGTTTCTCATGTATGCAATTTACCATATTGAGAAAGTGTCCTTCTATTCCTATCTGTTGAAATATTTTTATCAAGAAAGGTGCTGTATTTTGTCATGCCTTTTCTGCATCAATTGGGAGGATCATGTGATTTTTTTCCTTCAATTTATCAATGTAGTTTATTACACTAATTGATTTTCTTGTGTTGAACCACCTTTGCACACCTGGGATAAAACCCACTTATCATGGTGTATAATTCTTTTAATGTGCTTTTGGATTCTGTTTGCAGGTGTTTTGTTGATGACTTTTGCATCTATATTCATTAGAAATACTGGTCTGTAATTTTCTTTTTTTTTTTTTTTTTTGTAACATCTCTATCTGGTTTTGGTATGAGGGTGATGTTGGCTTCATAGAATGAGTTTGGCTGTATTCTTTCTGTTCAATTTTTTGCAAGAGCTTAAGCAAGATTGGTATTAGATTGTCTTTGAATGATTGATAAAATTCACCTGTGAAGCCATCTGGTCCCAGGCTTTTCACCTTTGGGAGGTTTTTGATACTCTTTCAATCTCTTCACTAGTGATTGGTTTGTTGAGTTCTTCTATTTCTTCTAAAGTGGTGCTTCATGTGTGTCTAGGAATTTGTCCATCTCCTCTACGTCATCTAGTTTTTTGGCTTACAGTTGTTCATAGTATCCTCTTATAATCTCTCTTATTTCTACTGGGTCAGTGGTAAGGTCCCCCCTCTCACTTCTGATTTTATTTATTGGTGTCTTCTCTCTTTTTTCTTTGTCAGTCTAGCTAAGGGTTTGTCACATTTGTTGTTCTTCACAAAGACCAGCTTCTGGTTTTGTGATTCTCTCTTTTGTTTTTTGGCTCTTGATTTTATTTATTTCTGCTCTGATCTTTACTATTCCTTTCATTCAGTTTGGTTTGGGATTAGTTTGCTGTTCTTTTTCTAGTTTCCCCAAGTGTGCAGTTAGATCTTCAATTTTAGCTCTTTTTTTTTTTAAATGTATGCATTGAGGGCTATGAATTTCCCTTACAGTACTGCCTTTGCAGTGTTCCATAGGTTTTGATATGTTGTGTTCTCATTTTCATTCATCTCAAGATATTTGCTGAATTTTCTTGCAATTTCTTCTTTAACCCACTGATTATTTAAAAGAGTGTTGTTTAATCTCCATATATTTATGACTTTTCCTTCTTTTTGTCCATTATTGATTTCTAGCTTCATTCTGTTATGATCAGAGAAAGTGTTTTATATAATTTCAATATTTTTAAATTTATTGAGACTTGCCTTGTGACCCAACAAATGATCTATCTTGGAGAAGGCTCCATGAGCACTTGAAAAGAAAGTATATCCTGCTGTTTTGGAGTGTGATGCCTTATAGATATCTGTTAGATCTAGTTTATTTATCATATTATTCAGGTTCTCTCTTTCTTTATCTTCTGTCCAGATGCTCTACCCAAAACTGAGAGTGGTGTATCAAAGTCTCCAATTATTATTTTAGAGACATCTATTTCTCCCTTCAAATTTGCCAGTGTGTGCCTAATGTATCTTGGGGCACTCAGGTTAGGTGCATGAATATCTAAATGTTATTTCTTCTTGCTGCATTGCCCCTTTTATTAATATATAATGGCTTTCTTCATCCCTTATAAAAGTTTTGCATTTGAAATCCATTTTGTCTGATATTAGTATTGCTACTCCAGTTCTTTTTTGGTATCTATTTGTGTGGAATACCTTTTTTTTAACCATTTTTAATCTGGTTGTGTTCTTAAGTCTGAGGTGAGTCTCTGTTAAACAAATATTGTTGACTCGGCATTTTTAATCCATTCTGTCAGTGTATGTCTTTTGATTGCAGAGTTCAAGCCCTTAATATTCATGTTATCACTATGAAGTCATTACTTGCTTCATCCATTTTGTCTTTCAGCTTTCTATTGTCATAGCATTCTATTGTCTGTTTTCTTACCCTTTAGTTTACTTTTCCTAATAATCTTCATTTCTAAACTCATCTCCAAAACTCTAGCCTGTTTTTTTTTTTTTTTTTCTTTTCTTTTCAGCCTGCAGCACTCCCCTTTAATATCTCTTGTAAATCTAGTCTTTGGGTAACATATTCTATCAGTTTTTGTTTGTCTTCAAAGACTTTGAACTCACCCTCATTTTTGAAGGGCAGCTTTGCTGGATACAGAATTCTTGGCTGGCAGTTTTTCTCTCTCATTACCTTAAATACACCATACCACTTTCTTCCCTCCTCCATGGTTTCTGATGGAGGTCAGCACTTAATCTTATCCACATTCCCTTGTATGTGATACTTTGCTTTTCTCTTGCTGCTTTCAGAATCCTCTCTTAATCTTTGATATTTGACATTCTGAATAGTTGGTGTCCTGGGGTAGGTCTATTTGGATTTTTTCTGTTTGGGGTTGTTGTCCTTCTTGGATATTGATATTTATGTCCTACATAAGGGTTGGGAATTTTTCAGTCGTTATTTCTTCAAATATTCTTTCTGCCCCTTTTCCATTCTTTTCCCCTTCTGGGACACCAATAACGAGAATGATTGTGTGTTTCGCGTTGTCATTCAATTCCCTGAGACTGTTCAAATTTTTCCATTCTCTTTCCTTTCTGTTCTCCTATCTTTTCCAGTTTAGATATTCTGTCATCAAATTACTAATTCTGTCTTCAAGCATTTCAAATCTGCTCTTATGTGCCTCCAATGTATTTTTAATTTCATCCATTGTTCTTTAATTTCTTAAGGTCTGTTACTTTTCTTTGCAGGCTTTCAAATTGTTCCTTATTACTCGCCCAGTGTCTTCTAATATCCTTTTTTTTTTTTTTTTTTGTCATATTTTCTTTAAATTCTTTGACGTGATAGAATAGTTGTGTGATTATCACTGATTAATTGTCTTAAATCTTGTGTCTTTTTAGTTTATTTGGTTAGTTCTTTTGGCTGGGCCATCTCTGCCTGTTTCCTAGTATGGCTTGTAATTTTTTACTAATGTCCAGGTATCTGAATATGTTGGTGAATTTACTCTGATGGCCAGTATCCCGCTCTTGCTTATTTTTTTTTTCCACAGCTCTTTGATATTTGGTTCAACTTATTCTAAGTCTTTAAAATTGCCTGGCTTAACTCATCCAAATCAATCCAGGGGTTTACAATGGGGTGCAGATTTTCTCCCAGGGTTTACCATACAGATAGAACAAGGAACAGTTTTCCAGACTGACCAGCTGATGGCACTCCTCAGTGCATCTGTCCACAGAGGTGTTTCAGTTTCTGCTTTCCTGTGTTCCTGTGCTGAATCTCCAGAGTGGAGAGTCAAAGGAGGCTCTGCTGGTCGAATTCACTGAAGAAAAGCTCCTGACTCCTGCTCCCTTTCCTCTTGAAACAGCTGACAGGAAAAAGGGTATCTGTACCTGTCTGTCAGCTTCAATGAGACAGGGATTTTACCATAGCTTAATATCTTGGTGTTGGGGGAAGGGAGCCCTTTCTGGCTGCCACTGGGTCTTGGTAACTTACATTTGTCATTTCAATTTCTTCATCTCTCTGTCCCTCGCCCTCCTGGGAGTTGTGCATCACTGTCATTGTCTGCTGACCCCCAAAGTAGGTCCCTGGAGCTTTTGGCTCTTTCTCCATTATTTTTGTGAGAGCATTGAATTCTGCCTGTTAGTGTGAAGCCATCTTCCCACAATTCCCCAAATGATTTGTTAAAATGTACGTTCTTATGTGTGTGCATTGCCATATCGACACAGCATTCGTCATGAAATCATACCAGTATCATCTTAGGGTGTCCTAAAACTGCAACTGTTTATGTCTCTTAGCAGCTCACTCAATTGTTTGCGTTAAACACATATGCTAAAATGCTACCTTTGTCAGATTATCTGATTCTGCCTATACATTAGTAGTTTTTTCATGCTAATTAGAAGCCCATTCCTTGCTTTGCTAATGAATTTAATGAAAACTATCAGCTGTACCACATTTGCCTCTTTATCTTATATCCTTCAAAAATTATATGCATTACTTGAATGTGTTTGATTTTTGTCATTATTTTACTGTATTGGTTTTCTGCTGTGAAGTCATTCTTTCATTGTATTTCTGTTGCTTACCTAATGCATAGTTCTTGGCACTAAATATAGTAAAATCACCAAGTCATGGATCCTGCCTTCAAAAAAATCAGTCCTATAATATACTCAGAACTATAAAAGTTTTTGTAGCATTTTCTTAAGGGATAAAAAATGTAAACCTTATAATTATGAAAAATTCAGAGAAATTAATTCTGTTTGTGGGCAAGGAGAATTGAAGGATTCTTGCAGTAAAGTACAACTGACTTAGGTCTATAAGGGTGTGCTGACCATAAAAGGGCAAGGGAATTTACATGTTTGTAAAGCTACACAGGCTGAAAAAGTGTAGTTGATTCAAACACTTGCAATATTTCCTTTTTGTGGTAGAATTTGACCAAATGAATGGGAAATAAGTTGTGTTAGCCTGAGAAAATATACAGGAGTCAGATTATGATTGACTATATATATTTGCATATTTCATTTATCCAGCACAGTTGTCTCTCCTAGGTGTTTATGGTGCTAAAGATTGTTTAGATTTATTCTTTGTTGACTATTAAGACAAATGCCACACTCAACTAAGGTTCTTAAAATTCTCGTTTCTAATGGCAAATGGAATTTAACAAAGAATTGTGTTTTTTTAAAGATATAACCTTATCAAATATAACATTATGAACATAATGGAGTGATCAATTCTACAGAAAATCATTTAATTAGAATAAAACATATATTTACTGTAAAATAATTTATGTACATAAACTTGTATAGATTAAGCATATATTATTAACTACAAGTTCGTTGTGTAATTAAGATAATTTTTGTAAACCATCACCCTAGTGCCCAGTATACATAGAAAATCCTCACTTAATAATGGCTTTTGTATTTACTAAGTCATTTCGTTTCTCTGAACTATAATAAAAAATTGTTTGCATCATTTATTATTGCTGTGTATCAAAACAGCCTAAAGCTGAGAGGCTTAAAATAAGAGTTTATTATTTATCCTGATACCATGGGTTAACGGGGACGTTCTTTAGCTGGGCTCCCCCAGGATCACTCTTGCTTCTGTGTTTAGCTGGTGTTTGTGCTGGGGTTTGGGGCATGGATTACCCTCAACATAATGTCTCTATGTGGCTCTAACTTGGACTTCTTCAAAGCATGGTGGCATGGTTCAAGGTTCCAAGAACATGCAAGCATTCATGCCAGACATTTTAAAGATTTGGTCTGAAACTGACATAGTGTCAGATCTTTCACATAATATTGGTCAAACTAGTCACTAGGCTAAACGAGACTCAAGGGAGGGAAAATAGTCTTCACTACCTTACAGGGGAAGCAACATGTGCAAATAGGAGAGGAAGAAGTTTCAGGTGGACATGGTCACAGGCAGCTGACCATGTTGCTATAATCTCCCCCATTCTCTTATTGCAAAATTTAGGGATTTAGAAATGATAACATTCAAAATGCAACTGTAACAAATCATTAAATTACATATTCAAACCAAATTTACTGATTTCAAGTCTATAATGCCGAAAGAGTGATGAATTTTTTTTTATTATTTTAAATAACCTTGAGGGGGGTTTTTTTGTTTGTTTTTTTAAAGAAAGTTGCTTAAGATACTAGGAAAGAGTTTGGTACTTTTAGGTATTGCCTTTAAGTTCTGTTTAGTGGCATCCAGGCGTCATTTCAGGTAGGACTATTTTTTCCTGGAACTGAAGAGAAACCCTTTTGAATACTCTTACCTGATGTCTTATGAAATATGAATTTTTTTTCCTACATTGGCTGATTTGAACAGGCAATATTCCCAGTTATTGTGAGTTCCAGATATTGGTCTGTCTAAATTTTCAGGTAATTCTTTTCCTAGCCCCAAATAGTTTCCTCTAATGTATGTGTGTGATGATCCAAACTCACCTGAATATTAGAGGGGAGTCTTCTGCAGACCTCCAGATTTCTCTCTCTTTGCAGCTTTCTCAACACTGGTGAATTGCCCAATAAACTCTAGCAATTTTGATGCCCCCAGATACCCATATCAACATATGGAGGAGCTGGGGAGAAGAAAATGAGAGAGAAAAAAGGCGGGGGGGTGGGGAGGGAAGATGGAGGGAGGGAAAGAGAGAGAGAAGGATAGACAGACAGAAAGACTAGGGGACAGGAAGAGAATTTGAGAGATAGATTCCGGAAATATTGTAGCATGGCTAGGCTTTATGCTTTGTGGAATACATGTCCTGGGCTTTTTCTCTGTCTTGGATGAGTATAAATCAGTTTCTGACAGCCCTGGGGCAAGAATCATAAGGCAGCATATCAGATAAGATATGGGTCCTTAAGATATATGGACAGGAAAATGACGTATAGACAATAGACTCACATAAATAGAATAAATTGGAATATACATTATCAAGCTCAAGTGTATATATTTACTTGGGATTTCTCTCCCCTCATATCCCTACTGCTGAAATCCAACATTTTCTTCAGCCCAGAGATACTGCAGCTTTCTGCTCTAATCTATTCTACACGGGAAGTTGCAAATCCACTAAGGGAAAACTGCTGGCATTAACGTGGAGCTCTATTAGAGTGCTTTCTCTCAGGGGTAAAGTTTTCTGAATGTTGGTGTCTTTCCAATGCCTTCAGGATTTCAGATTGTTTTTATTACTTATTTGTATTCTACTCAATAGTATCAGTATTACCTTTATTATAACACCTTCCTCCTTTGTTCCTTTTTATTTTAGATTTATTCTCTTTCTTATTTCTTATTCCAAGAATTTTGTTCCTTTATTTTGCATCTTGCATCTTGAAATTTAAGAAATTTTCCATTATATGTTTTCTTTGGAGCATAGCTTTTGTGATGATAAACATTTTGGTATGTAGTAAACTCATCTCTTTGATTTTTAGATGCTGTGAAATTTCATTTTTAAATTCCTCTTTGATTCAAGGTTTATCTCATTGTGAAGTTCTTAATTTCTAAGCAGTTAATATTCTCCTGTGAATTCATTATTGTATGTTTTTCATTTTATTATATTATGATCTAATAATTTAATTTCCTATGTATTTATTTTTATACACTTTTCAATTAATTAATTTAAAAATTAATTTAAAATCCTGGCCAATGGAAAAATGGAAAACATGTGGGTTCTATTTTAGATATGTGAGGTTTCTTCTATAAAAATATAATAATTCAGCTTGATTGAATATCGCATTTAATTCTTCTATGCATTTTTTATCTTTTGTTTATTATTATCTTTCCAGTTCTCAAAGAGATATATTAAAGTGTCCCATTATATAATGATTATTTTCCCATCAAGTCCTCCCTGTGATATAGTAGTTTTTGGTTTATGCAGTTTGCTGCTGTTTCAGACACATAGGTTTATAATTGTTAATTCTTCTTTTTACACACCGATTTTCCTTGTATAACATTTACTTGTACTCTATCTATTGATATAAGCCTACAATCTTTCTGTTCAGCTCTTTATCTTCAACCTTTCTTTGTCACTTTGTTTAAGTGTTTTTTGTTCTTTAATAACTCAGTCAGGATCTGCTTTCTAATGGGAGATTTGAGTCCATTTACACTTATTATATGACATATGTTTTGTTTTAACACATTGCAAATTTATCACATTACTTCTTCTTCTCATATTTTTGGTGATATGACCAACTTGTTTTGAGTGAATTGATATAATCTACTGTTCCTTTCTACCTTTTTATCTTAATTTTTTTAATATGATTTGTTTGAAAGGTTCAATTAAATTTATAACATCTTATTTCTAAGAACATAGGAAAAATTATGTTTTGGGAACTACATGTACACTTTCCCTTGGATGGATATCATTTACAGCATTTGAAAGTTAATATTCATAATTCCCTCTCAACCAAATTGGACCTTCCAAGATCCCCATTTTTCACATGTGAAAGGCAAATTGGAGTTGAGTGTGCAGGCTGCAGCAGTTTATTTGGGACACTAAAGTTTTTCTGTAGCAAAGGAAGCCAGGACGGAAGTAACTTCAGGGTTCTAGGGATGGCAAGCAATTTTTATAGAAATAAAAATGCAGTTAGCTTGACTCCTGTTGATTGAGCAAGGGTTTCTTTGCCTTACAGGGGTAGATACAGGGCAGTTGGGCTTTATTTTGTACTGGGCTAAAGGTAATGAACTGGAGCTTCAGTGGCCATCTGTGTCAGCTTCCATGGTGGGATTTCAAATTTTAAAGAGGAAACTAAAGATGCATGTTGTTTGTTTGTTGGTTTGTTTGTTTGTTTGTTTTGTGGCTCTGAGGAGCCTCCACTGTTTTCTCTCTATAACTGTATCACACATCTTGGGCAAAGATGAAAGATCAATTTTGGCTCTCACGGTAACGTCTTTGGTTCCAATGCCAGCTGCATGCACAGCACAGGTGATGACCTACACAGGAGGCTTCTAATAAATCCAGCTCCCACTGACTTCATTCTTCTTACAGCTGTGTAAAAAAATGCATGTTTGAACCCACAACTGTTTGAAACTCATGTAACCCTCCTAAATGGACAGTTGACATAGTGGAGAATATTGATAAAATTACAAGTTAATCTATTTTAAAAGACCTCATTTAAAGCCGGATCACTTTCAAAAGTTTCAAAAGATTTGGCCTATTTATTTTCAGGTCAGAAGAGCTGTAGAAGTAAGGGTTCTCCTGATGGATGAGCTAATTTTTGCATTTCATTAAAGCATAGTTATAAATAGCTACTAATGATTTTTTAGAAGCCTTGATAACTTCTAGCACACTATACATATTAATTATCTAATCATTCTAGTTTTTTTCATTTTCTAAGAAGGAAGATGCTAAAGGAAGTCAAAGAATTTATGGCTTGAGTCTCTAGATGCATTAAATAGACACAAAGCATGTATCACATGTCTTTACCTCGGGCAAAGCTGTCACAATGGTGTGTAATAACTATGCTAGGCAAACTGCATTCATGCAGGTTCTTAGGAGCGTCTGCAAATAATAAAATAGCATTGAACTATATTCCCTTTCCAGAAGTATAGAATGGGTGCTACAAGGTCTTAGGGCAACAGGGAAGAAAATGTGAAACTCACCAAGACAAGCTAGGCAAAAAAACTCCAAATTCCTGGTGCCTTAAAACACCATATAACTTGTGCACTGGGAGTTAAGTGTCACTGTTTCACGGTAATGGGGGACTCAGTCCGTGGTAATAGCAACTGACTGAATGTTGCTCATTGCACTGACCCAGAGAAGTGATTTCTGGAGCATCTCACACCAGGACTGGCAGGCTCCTATCGGACCCTCCTGTTTCCATTCATAGTTCTTTGTTCAGAAACAGTCACGTGACTGTCCAGCAGCAGAGGGTCGTGGAGTGTGATTCTCTGATCGTCAGCGTTGACTACCTTACGGTGCACGGGCACAGCCCACCATACCTTTGCCCTCCCTAAGGACTGGGTATGAGCTTGAACTTTCTGATAAGCCCCATCAGCCTTATACTCCGTGCTCATGGAGAGTGTCCAGCAGAAACCTGAGGAATGCAGGGCTCGAAACCAGCTGTGGAGGTGACCTGGCTGGTTTCCTGCACTTTCCTGAGGTAAATTCCTGCTGTTTGAATAATAAATGACAAGGATCTTTACCTTGGGGATTTATGAAAACAGCACAGCTTCTGCTAGGAAAAAAAATTGACTGAAGTATAAATAAGATAGATAAAATGGAAATCAGTGTACCCGGCATATCTCCTTTTATTCTTTCGTTAATACAGTTTTAATAGCTGCATAATATCCCATTGAATGGATGTACCACAAGCTATGTTACCAATTTCCTATATCAATTTTTCAATATCATAAAGTATATAAAAATGGATAAGTAACTACAAAGTTTTTTTCTGAATTTTTGGTTAGTTACATATAATGAATAAATATATATGAAATTATGAAATTATTGAGACAAATATTAGTAGATTCGAAGCTCTTTGTACACTTGCTTAGCTGTTCAACATTCATTTACTCAAAAATATCTTTGGAATTCATACCGAGCGCCAGCTTCTGCACAGGGGACTGGACACCCAGACACACACGTATGTGGAGAAGAGCTGGGGTGTTAGGCAGTTACATCCTTGAGGAGTAAAGTTAATTAACAAAGAAAGTAAATTAACAAGATAATTTCAGAGTACCAAAAGTGCCTTGAAGACAGCACATCAGCAAGTGAATAGGATAATGCATAGAACCTCAGGGCCTTTATGGGTAATGGGAGCAG
This sequence comes from Tolypeutes matacus, assembly GCA_026826555.1. Classification (NCBI taxonomy): domain Eukaryota; kingdom Metazoa; phylum Chordata; class Mammalia; order Cingulata; family Chlamyphoridae; genus Tolypeutes; species Tolypeutes matacus. The sequence continues at coordinate 1,938,025 of JAKSZT010054342.1, read as the reverse complement.
GGCTCTCTAAGGAAGGTTGACTTGAGATGATAAATAAGTTGAGTGGGGACAAAAGCCACCTAAGAGAAAAATTTATGAGACTCTTTGTCAATATGTGAATGACACCTTCCCATACCCAGGGCGGCATTAATTATTCTAAATTGTTTAACTTTGTAGATCTTATAGATGAAAATAGAGTGTGATTGTTTTCACACTGGAATGTAAATAGTCCTAAGAAGGAGAGTAAATTGAAGGATCAGTCATTAGCATCTAGTGTAAACTGTCCTGAAGGACAGGTGAACTGGGATGCCAAGGACAGAGAGTAGATTGAGAATGTGTAATGCTGAGCCGAGACGTGGGGAATCTCGGCTCATGGTGGTGAGGAAAAGAAGGACCATGGAGGCAGGGGAATGAGCAAAGGCTATTAAACCTGCTACTCTGTATTCCAGTCAGAGAAGCCTTGCCACAGAACGTGTTTATTTTATTCTCTACCTAATTCTCTTTTTGCCCTTTTCTTCTCTTCTCCTCATTTTATTGGCAGTAGTTTTTTCTTTGGTAAAAATGAATTAAAAATATATTATTACCACTCAGCTTGTGTAAAAATGAGTTTGCCACCTGTTCTGAAACACCCAGATAGTATGGCATTCTGTACATACATGTCACAGTTCTGTGCATTTCACTCACATCAGCTTCTGTGTTAAGTTTGATTGTGACAAACTTGTGGTGTTCTCAGTGTATGAAATACATTTGACTTTACTGTTTTGTTATTGTTCATAAATAAGTGCAAGATGGAGATGAATAGAGTCTTTGCTATGTGAGATTTGAAAACTGCTTTAAATTTTTCATCTGTTTGCCAAAGTGATGGAGTATGCAAATGGTAAGTCCTAAATCCTGTGATGGTGGTATAATTTAAAGTTTCATCGTGTTATATTTCCTTTTAAGATATTAAATTAATAATTTTATATTTGGGAAAATAAAGGTTTTAAATTTTATTTAACTGGAGTAACGTCCCTGCTGTAATTAAACAATTAAAAATAACAATGGCTGATTTAAAAAAACAACAAAAACATGCAGTCATGCTCTGAGATTGAGAATTTAATGTGCGTTTTATTGAAGTGCATGAATAGTTTCTGCATCTGCTTATGACCTAACTATCCTGATTGCCTGATTCATCCTAAAAGTCTTTCTTTAATCCCATGTACATAGTTTGATGAACCAAAACATGATGGTAAAATTAGGCCAATCTCTCTTCTTTGGGGAAGAAGTTACCCATCATTTTTTGGAAAGGGTATATTTCTCACACTTGCAGAGCTCATAAACAAAGATGTTTGCTCAAGTAGCACTGTCCATGAATCCACATCATAGGCAATTCACTCGCGGAGACTGTGGGGCTGAGGGGGCATTCAAACTTCCTCCTGCTTTAATGCAGAAGCAATACTTCCACTGTCAAAGTGGGTGTGTATTAAATGCCTACTTTTTTAAAGATTGGTTTTATTTATTTTTCCCCACCCCCTCGTTTGCACTCACAGCCTGCTCCCTATGTCCATTTCCTGTGTGCTCTCTGGGTCTGCTCATCCTCTCTTTAGGAGGCATCAGGAACTGAACCTGGGACCTCCCATGTGGGAGAGAGGTGCTCAATTGCTTGAGCCACCTCTGCTCCCTACTTTGTTGTTTCTCTCATTGTGTTTCCTCTTTGTGTCTCCTTGTTGCCTCATCTTGCCATGCCAGTCCATCACGAGAGCTCGCAGTCTTGCTCATCTTCTCCAGGAGGCACCAAGACCTCCCATGTGGTAGGCAGAAGCTCAATTGTTTGAGCCACATCCGCTTCCCATTAAATGCCTATTAGGTAATTTATGTCACTCTGTTCACTATCTAAAAGATTTAAAAATGAGACTGAGGATACTTGGTGGATGTCACTGTATAAAGACAATTGTCTTAGAGAAACTCCCTTTTGAACCAGATGTCTTCTATACATTTAAGTTTTCATTTACTCAGAACAGCACAAACTAACATTTAAGTGCATTCCCATTCCACCACACAAAATAACTGAGTCTTGTTCTTTATGCTATATAATACATCCTCCAAACTGCCTACCTCTAATTAATCCTTGGTGACACTTTCCTCAAATAGTAAATATATTTGGCCACTGCTTTCTGTAAATGTTTACTCTTTAGTACATCTAAAATAAGTATATGCAGTGTTACAAAAAATATATACTGTTTTTTTTTTAAATCAGGCCAATAATTTGCCTAAACTCCATTTCTTCTCTATACTTCTATTTCTTTGTTGGCATTTCATCTTTTCTTCATTTCAAGAGTGAGAAAGAGCAGAACAAATATAATAGACTGCTCATCTCCTCTTTAATTCTTCAATATATGATTGACAATTGAAACCAAAAACTTTAACTTTGCCTGAAGAGGCTTGTAATGTAAGCCTATGTATTAAACAGGACCCCTGAAATGAAAGGTGTGAAGGCAAAAGGTGACACGTAGTGGCAAGTTGTAACATTCCATCAGCAGTGATGAAACATCGATTTGAATTCGCCCCTGAAAAGTCAAGTGTGTCCACATCGTGATCCCAGGGCAATCGCTAAAAACAGCAGCAACTACGCAGATGACCCAGAAACAGACCAGACAGTGGACATCAGTGACCAAACAACAAGGAACCAAAGAGAACTGATAAAAAACAGTAGGCCTCAATTCAAGCATAACAATAATTCCATAAAATGCAAATAGCCTAAACACACCAATTAAAAGACAAATTATTGTCAAAATGGATTTAAAAAGTAACAACTCTATGATATCTACAAGAAATGTAATTCAAACATATACTAATATATGCAAGTTAAAAGTAGAGGACTAGCCCCATGGAGCCCCTCACATATACAGTGGTCATATTATTAACAATTTGCATTAGTCCGGTACATTTGTTATTGCTGATGAAGGAATATTACAATTTTACTATTAGTTAGAGTCCATAGGTTGCATTAAGCTTCGCTGGTTACATAGTTCTCTCTGTGTGTGTTAATTTGTATACATACATATGCATAAAAGTATGGAAATTTAATAATTTATGCATTTTTCTGTAAAACTTCTACTACCCTAATTTAAAAAATTGTAAAATAAAAAGTAAAGGGACAGAAAAAATATATCGTGAAAATACTAATCAAAAGAAAGCAATGTGTTATCAAAAAAAGCAGACTCAAGAAAATTATCAGGAATAAAGAAAATCTTACACAATGATAAAAAGGCCAAATCAACACAAAGACATAACAATTATAAATGTATATATAGCCAGCTATAAAGGTTCAAAATACAGAATATAAAACTGATGGAACCAAAAGAAGAAAATGGACAAATTTGAAATTACAGCTTGAAATCTCAACACTCCTCACTCATTGATAGAATTAATATAGCAAAAATCAGCAAGAATATAAAGACTGAATAACACCATCAGCCAAATGGTTCCAGTTGACCTTTCTAGAATATTTATCCAACAGTAGCAAAATATGCATTATTTTCAAGTGCACATAAAACTTACACCAATATAGATCATATGCTTGGTCAGAAAACAAATCTTAAGGAACATAGAAGAATTGAATCATATAAAGATTATTTTCTGACTATGTTGAAATTAAACTAGAAACAAATAGCAGAAAGACAATAAGGATATATCAAAATATGGAAATTAAGACATTTCTAAATAATCCATCATCAAGGAAATCACAAGAGAAATTAGAAAATTTATGAACTGTACAAGAATGAAAATACAACATATAAAAATTTGTAGGATGCAGCTAAAGCAAAGATTAGAAGTGATTTGTTTTTTATATTAAATGCTTACATTGGGTGGGGGGAAGCCACAAATAAATGACACAAGTTTCCATATTAGCAAATTAGAAACCATAAAATAAATTCAAAGCAAGGAGAAGGAAAGAAATAATAAAAGTAAGAGCAGAAATCAATGAAATTGAAAACTGTGAAACAAATAAAGAAAAACCAAAGAAACAAAAAGCAGGTTCTTGAAAAGAGCAATAAAATTGATAAACCTCAAGCAATACTTAGAAAGATAAAAAAGAGGGAAGACACAAAATACCCGTATCAGGAATGAAAGGACATTTTATCACTACAGCACCTGTAGGCATGAAAATGATAAAGGAATATAATGGAAAGTTCTATGCACATAACTGTGTAAACATTTCAGGACCATTTCCTTGAAAGCTATAAACTATTAAAACTCACACAAAAAGAAGTTGCCTGAATAGTTCTATAACTATCAAAGAAATTACAATCATAACCCAAACTATTTTGAAAAAGAAATCCTTGGGCAAATTCTACCAAACATTTAAAGAAGACCTAACCCCCAATTCTCCACAATCTTTTTCAGAAAGCAGAGGAGAGAACATTTTCCAACTCATTTTTTGAGGTCAGAATTACTATAATACCCAAATCAGACAAAGACATTATAACAAAACTGAAAATATCCCTCATAAACATACATGCAGAATAAAAATTCTCAACAAATTTTAGCAAATCAAATAAAAATATATTTAAATAAACACAATAAAAAACACCACAACCAAATGAAGTTAATTATAGTATTGCAAGCTTGATTCAATACTGGTATTCTGCTACAGACTTACTGTGATTCTAGCAATGGAAGAAATTATATCATTGATGTGGAGACTGTGGCCACTGGAGGTGCTGAGGTCATGGAGAGGGAAAAAGAGGTGTAATACGGGGGCATTTTCAGGACTTGGAATTGACCTGAGTGACATTGCAATGACAGATACAGGCCATTATATTTCCTGCCATAACCTACAGAATTGAGTGGGAGAGAGTGTAAACTACAATGTAAACTACTATCCATGCTTAGTGGCAATGCTCCAAAATGTGCTCATCAATTGCAATGAATGTATCACACTAATGAAAGAAGTTGTTAATGTGGGGGAAAGTGGGAGGTGTGGAGAGTGGGCCATAAGGGAATGCCTTCTATTTTTTTATGTAACGTTTTATGTAATCTAAGTAATTTTTAGGAAAAATAAAAAATGTATATTTTTAAAAAATCAATGCAATCTACCTACTAACAGCCAAAAACTGAAATTTAGTAGGATTCCAGGGAAAAATTTGGCCCATAGCCTATTTTTATAAAGATTTCAATCTAAGATGACTTAGAATTTTAAGAAGTTGTTTTTAAAATGTCAGAATATGTGACAGAAACCACATGTGGCCCACAGAGTCTAAAATAGCTCTTTACAGAAGTTTGCTGATCTCTGGTCTAAAGAAGAAATACCACATGATCATATGAATTGAGGTAAACAAAAGCATTTTAGAAATTTCAACACTCATTTGTGATTGTGAAAAAAAAACTGTCAGAAAACTATGCATAGAAAGGAAATTCTTCAACTTAATAAAGAACATTTACAAACAAACAACACAAGAACAGAAAACCAAACAATTTATATAACACTTAATGGTGAAAGACTGAGTGATTTCCACCTGTGATCAGAAACAAAAGATTTCCAATCTCATCACTCCAATTGAACGCCTATGCAATAAGGGAAAAAAGGAAATAAAAAGCATACAGATTGGAGAAGAAGAAATAAAACTGTCCCTATTCACAGGCAACATGATTGTCTGTGTAGAGAATTCTGAGGAATTAAAAACAAACAAACAAACAAACAAACAAAAAAAAACTCCTACAACAAATAAGTGAGTTTATCAGAGTTACAGAATACAAGGTCATTATGTAAAACATCAAACATACTTCTTATATACTAGGAATGACAATTGGAAGTGGAAATTAAAAACTGAGTAAGGGGAAATCAGTAGTTTATTGAGATCCTGCTATGAGAACAGAATCCTGTGCTTTGTATATATTACCATTGTGAAACGGAGCAAAAGCCAGTTCGTTTTCCCAATGCACCTTAAAAGCCAATTCCTGAGGCACCGGGGTCTCAAAGAGAGAGTTTATTTGCTTGTGTAGACAAAGGAGTTCAGTTGCCTCAGATGGCCCAAAAACTGCCTCCCCAATTTGCAGAAATTCTAATATTTTATAAGCTCAGGATGCGAATGAGTAACAGGGGCGAAGCTGGCACAGGTTCTCTCTTTAATAAACATCATGGGACTGAACAGGATGGGGGTGGGTGCCAATCAGGGGTGAGTCACGAAGTTGCAACCGTTGCTAGAGATCAAGGAGAGGGGGATTCTGGAAACAAAGGACAGCTGCAGGGGTTTTCCTGTGGCTATCAAGCAGAGGAAGGCAGAACGCTCACCCTTTCCCCAGAAATGCTCGTAGACAGAGATAAGATCTGTGTGAAGCAGTCACCATAACAGCAGGTACAAGCGGCCACAGACGGGGGTGAGATCTGCTGGAGTAAGCGTTACAATGGCAGGATTTTAGTCAGAAATGGCCACCTACAATGGGTGAAGTCAGGCTAGCCAGTTTACAATAATTTCAGATATTGATTCTTTGGGTTAATTTTAAAGGCTTCTATGTAATGGTTCAGTAAACATAATTATTTGTTAATTCTTAGCCCCCAGTTATAATACCAGCCATCAGTTTTAGCAATATTGACTGCAAAAGAGGTGTAACTGATAGATGTGGAAGAATAAGGACAATACAAAGGAAGTAAAATGAATAAAGCAGAGAGAAGCTGCAAAGCCTAGATACGTTTAATCCATAGTTTATGATGCTGGGAAGAGGAACGAGCTAGAGTTGAGACCGCAGGGTGGTGGCGGGTAGTTACTGCCTTCTTATTCTGTGCCAGAGAGGTGGGTGAGCAACCTAAATTTCTGCCTGACCTTGAAATGACTTTGGATTTCAGCCGAGGTCTTGAACCCAGAGCTTGGGGGCATGACGTCTGGGCTTGGACAAATAAGATGTAGCTGTACACTACTTCTTAGGACCCCTTTCAAATCCCAGAACAGTACTTGTCTACCTTCATAGCTGGAAGTGAGCAAATATTCACTGCTAATATAAAAAATTCCTCTTCCTTTGGGCATTTGTTAATGCATGCTGATTTGCTCTTTCTAAATTATTTGGCAATTTGAGCAGTTATTCAGAAGAATGAAGGATACACAGCATCCTAATAGATGTTTCAAATGGAATCATTTATGCAGTATGAGAATCTGTCTCAGGGCATTTGTGTACAGTTTAGTGGAAAACCATTATACTACTTTAATACTTTTATGGTCAGAAAAACTCTGTTAAATATAGTTACAAAGATAAATTGATCCAGTTTATAAACTATATACCATAAAAATATCAGTTATCCTGCTTCAGTTGATAGGAACAGCTTCTCTTGCCATATTTTCTTGTACTTACCTCGTCCTCTCTAAAGCTCTGTGACTGTAATCCGCTCTAACATTCCACTGGGATTTGAGAAGCCCATAATGCATGGGTTGGGACAGTTCTATCATATTGCCTTGGGCACTGAATACCTTTTAGTCCCAGCTAGTAGAACTTGGTTTAATGACAGGTAGGATTTAACTAGGTCTTAGATTACCCAGGGAAAAGAGCTAGGAAAAAGATAAAATTTTGGATTTTTTCTTGGATAATTGAGACCAAAAACGTCTACTTGGTTAACAGTCATTTTTTTTAAGCATTGCATAACCTGCCATCTTTGATGAGGAAGGCAGTACACGTCCTTCTCAGTGACAGAACGAAATAAAGTATCATCTTCTCCTTATCAGTATGGCAAATACATGACAACTTAAAGTCTTGGAGTAATTGAAAAGTTTCATTCTTTCTACACTGTCTTTAAAAGGTTTTGGAATATAAAGAAAGGATAAGTTCCTTGTTTATAGTCAAATGAAGGAATGAAGTAGAGACAAATACATCAAGTCTCACACAGATAATAAAAGAAAGGCTATGGAATACGATGGAAAGGCTGTGGCATTTGCAAAACAAATGCATAAATTAAAGAAAAATATGACAAATATAATTTTAAATATGGGGAAACATTATTATTATTTAAAATGTATAGGTTTTTTTTTCTTTTTCCTTCTCTCTTTCTACATGTTTTTACTAAAGGTATTAAAAAAAATATCTTTCCCCCCTTGTATGGCAAATATTTTGCAAATTTTCATGGAATGAGCGATGAGTATCCCTAGGAGGAATCTTTCAAGTAGAAGTACATAATTCCTAAGCGACGTTCCACAGAGCATTGGCATGGGTCTCTGGAGTAGCTATGCACATTCTCATAATTCAGAATGAGAAAGACATTGTGCAAACAATATGAAGGCCAAGGATTCTGATTCAAGAGCTTTAAGAGACCTACTCCCTTAGGTAGAGACTTTTAGAAACATCCACTGGAAAACTGATAGTACACAAGTATGAACTTTTCACTCATCACTGTGAATGATAGCCTATTCATTATGCAATGGTGTCACAATATATTCAGAAAAGTTATTTGGACCGCAGTAGGTGCACTGTTTTCATAAAGTTATTTGCAAACTATTAACTCTGGGGAGTTTTAGAATCCGTCCAGAGAATGGTTCTTTCCACAGCTATTTGAACCGCGCCTATTTGAAAACATCGAACAATGGTCTCAGAATAACCTGAACATCATGTTCAAGTGAGAAGTTTTCCTTAAAGAAGACCTGTATTGTATTCACAGATATTTTAGTTTTAAAGGAGATTATTTTCCTCATGCTTCGACTCTTTGGGAGAAAGTGTTAAAGGTAGGGATGGAAACAAGCTGCTCTTCTAGAAAGTAACCACTATGTGCTCTTCAATCACGAGCACCTTTCCAAGGGATGAGTGGGTTTTTTTACTGGAACTGCACCTGCCATACGAAGCACTGTCCAGGGAGGGGTCTTTGGAAGTTTTGTCTTCTGTATCATAAGCGAATCAATACAGTAGGCCTGTGATGACCCAAATAACTAATAGGCCCCGAGAAACTTAATTAAATCTTCCCTCAAGTGACAAAGCCCTGTGTGGTGTCCCTGAGACCGGATGAATTGATAATGGTTTCTTAAGTACATTAGCACAGACTGAATTAGGAACTAGGGAGAATAGACCCAATTTTATTCTGATTAAGGATATATAATAAGGTTTATTCAGTCCCTTGATTAGTTCATGCTCTTTCTCCTTCATTCCGTTTCCCTGTATCTCTTCACTAGCTCACCTGGACAAACATGCTACAAGCCTCTGCTTAGATGTTACTTCCTTCCCTTGCAGCTTTCCTGTGCTCTGAGATCAGCTTGCACGCTGAGATTACATTCCTATAGTACCCTCTACTTATCATACCGGATCACATTCTCCTGTTGGTCTATCGCTTTCACCAAACTGTAAACTTGAGTTTACTATGGGATACCCAGCACGAAGCACTGTGCCTGGTAGAGTAATCCTCACTCGAGGGAATTTATAAGGATTCATATTCCTTTAAAAGAGGAAAAACATGAATTAGCTGGATTGCTGAAGCACACGTCATTGTCACTATAGTCACTAGTTCATTTAATTGCCTGGCTTACTCAAAAAACATGGTAGTCCAAGTAGCTAGCACAGTGACTGCTGCACCTTCTTGCTCTAACACACACTGAATACATAAATCAAGGCACGACTGAACGGGTGATGCTGGCTAGGCAAATCAATAGAAGCAGAAAGATGTTCTGTTCATACTGCATGTTGCTTACATGCAGTGCAGAGAAACTGAAAAAATAATATATCTGGCTAAGGAAGCATTCAGAAACAGGCACTTTTTTTGGCAAAATAAGTCAGTATTTTAGTTGGAATCTCCTCTGTCCAGGATTTCTTTTCTCAGCACATTTTTTTCTAGATGTTTCCTGAAGATAATCAAAAGATTTCTTGAAAGTGATATAATTCACAATATTGAGACCATAATATCCAGAGAACTTAATAAAAATATATTGTCTTTAAAAAACCCTGAAACATATACAAACTCTTGTTAATGCCCAGATCCTCTTGACGAGCAACTGATGAATCATTTCGTGTACTACTATTAAAAAACTGTTCTGCTGCTTTTTTCGGTTTCTGGTTCTGTGTGATGGACCTTGGAATGGCCACTTCCTTTTGTCAGGTGTATATCATAACTTTGAAACTGCTGAAAAGGATATGCAAGGATATATAGAGAACAGAAATCAGTTGCATGAACAAATGAATAAAGTATGAGAGGATTACGTTTAAGCCTAAATAAGGCCAGAGTTCCAGAGAAGAGAGCCTGAGGGAAAAGCCTAAAATGGCTGCTTTGGCAGGACATCCTGTGTTTCTTGTTTCATTCGAAGGTGTTGCCTGCACCTAGGGTTTCAAACTGAGGATTCGGTGTCTCTCAGGAAAGCTATACACAGACAGACCCTTCCACAGTTTAGAGTAGGTATTACACACTGCATTTTATTATAAAGAGTATTGTACAGGTAACTCTTCCCCAATAACTGACAATTCCAGAGAAGGGAATCTGTATATGGAAGGGGCTCTGAAATCCACATCTCCTTTCCCTTGTTCTTGGATCTGTTTGAGTGACTGACACCATAGTAGCCTGAAACTCACTCAAACCCTTCAATAATGGCCAGTTTTCTTTTTACTAATTTATGTCATCCAAATTCTTTAGCCCCTTGGCAGGAGGTAAACAGAGTGTTAAACTCAACCCCTCTGTTCTTCAGAAGATGGGTCAGCAAACTGTGGCCCTGGGCCAAATCTGGACCACCGTATGTTCCATAAATACAATTCTATGGGAGTGCATCCACAGTCACTCCCTTACATTTGACGAAGAGCTTGTTTTTATCAAAGTCAGGGCTGAGTAGTTTGTCAACCTCTGCTCAAGCTGTAGCCTCTATATTAAGTTTAAATCAGATCATAAAGGATCTCTGTTGATTGTAGCATCTTTGCTTTTTCTTGATCTTCCTTCCCCTATTAATGTGAGGAAAAGAATGAAATGAAGAAAAGAAATGCACATGCTCCTTCCCTACCAACACACCATGATTAGTAGCAGGTTATTAAGGCAATTTCTTATATATAGTATTTTTATTATGTGAGATTAAATCACATCTTGTAAATAATGCAACATTGCTCAGAAGAATCTTGATTGAATTACTAACAGCTTTTAAGAAAGAAATAACTTCCATTCCTTTGAGCAATTTATAGTCCATAAATCCATTTGGTTACATATGGGCCATTAACAGTTGACAGCCGACAAAGTCAGAGGAAGCGACTTCCAAAAGTCATCTGTAAGAAAGAGTATGACCAGCTGTCCGGTGCCTATACTGACTAACCCTTTGGGCAAGAGTTTCCTCTCTCTTAGCTTCATGAGTACATAGAATAGGCAACTATTCATGTAATATAAATTAAGTCAATGACCCTAAAGGGATGCACACTGAGTATACATTTTTCAAGTGTGAGAATTTCTTCAAAACTACCTATAGTCTTCTATTTAAAGGGCTTTGACTTCTCACTCTTTAAAGTGTACCCTTTTGCTGAGAAATAAGAAGAAACTAATGGGGAAAATGTGTTTTTTCATCTTTTTGTAACATCTTCACATTGTAGACATTTGTTAAAGTTTAATCCAAAGTAAGCCTAGAATTAAAAATAGTTCAAGGTAATCCTCTTAAGTAGGTGAAATATACTTTTCCTATAAATCTATGTTAATATTTTATTTTTAGATTTGTGAATCAAAAGAGATAAAACTTATATGATGACTGCATAATTGGACTTTTTAGTGTTCTAATATTTTGGGAAGAAGGGAGGAAATTATATACTGATTTAAAGTGGGAATTATTTCTAGTTCACTAGCATATTAACTGTTTGGACTGATATTCACCTGTAAAATTTACAAAAGAATTTGTACAAAATTCAAGGTAAAATTGTATTTCACAGGAAGAGAAATGAGAAAATGCCTGGAAATTTTCAAATATTAAAAATTCAATTGATACAAAACATTTCATGGTACCATTTACAATAAATTTTATAACAAATAATAAATGTGTTAACAAAAAAAAATACCTCATCTACATATTGTGTGGATGAGGGTCTATAGAGAACTATAAAGTTGCTCCCCGTAGAACAATTGTTCTAGGGGAAATATATTCAGAAAATGATGTTAAGCATTAAAAATATACTCAGAGGCACTTTACACTATATTTATATGACAGCAGATATGTGAATTAAGTCAACACAGTGGGATACTGACTTGCAGCCTTTGGACATTTCAAGTTTTCAAATAAGGAGTTTATAAATGAAATGACCTTTTAGAAATTTTCCTTGAAGGATAATTCATACATTTGAAATGAAGAATAATACACTTTCACTTACATATCCTTACCTTTCATTACCATGTCTTCTGTGGCAACAGATAAGTCTATCAGTAATAATATAGTCTAGCTTATTTTTGAAGTCATTAGTAAAACTTTGTGAAAAGAAACATTTTAAAATTACCCTGTTTATGAAGGGAAGAGAATGGAAGGATATAATTCTCATTCATTTGCCTTTGAAGTTTGCAATGTGTTATATACTGAACATATGCATGTGGAATGCTCTGGGGTAAATCTGAAAGCTGAAACAAATCATGACATTTATAACCATTTGCCAACATTCAGCTACATTATTTCAGGCTGTTATAAATCTGTAGAGGGTCACCATCTGTGCCCCTTTAAAATTTATGCCAAGAGAGAAAAGAGAATACCTCTCAAGGCTTTAAGAGTTTACTCATTCTGCACATGTTTAAACCATCCATCTTTCCCCCTAAATCCAGAGTCTGTGTATGTTTGTGATTTTTCCTATGTGCACTCCAAATACTACTAAAATCTATATAGATAGAACTGTCTTATACTGCAGAAACCAGTCTTACTTATAGACTCTATTCTACAATTGGGAAATTATTTTTCTTCCCAGTTATATTATTATTCTCTTTAGTATGAGTGTAGCTATTATTTCTCTACTAGAATGTCGGATTGTAAAAAAATTGTTTTTTAATTGCAACTAATTAATAAAATGTATCCATTGGGTATTTAAAACCCATTTGATGTGACTGACACACTCTAGAGTTCTCACTACTTCAAAGAACTTGTTCTCTCATAAATGAAATTTTAAAATAACCCAAAATGGAAATGACAGTGATAACAACTTGAAGGTTTTAAATTTCATTTTAGCTATACCTCTTCAGTACATAAATTGAAAATATAGAGACAGAGAAGGAAAATGAAGACTTTCATTCTCTTTTAAACAATTTATCCCTGCTAAGTTATTTTTAGTATTCTTTTTACTTGTAAGGTACTTGTAAAGTGAAAAATATCTCCTGTGAAATGGGCCAAGCAGTTATATACTTATGCCTATGGTGAAGGTATAAGCTTTTCAAAGGTTAGTGATTTTAGTTTAGCATTTGGAGAATATCTGTATTTTAACTCTCTGTATTTTTGTATTTCTGTAAAATTGTATTACTGGAAAAATTTAAGGGTAGTATGTTCTATAACGCTTATGAACAAGGCACTTTCTTTCCATCTTAACCATCAGTTGCTTAGCAGCCCCATGGTTTATGAAACTTATCAGATACAATGTCCCTCTTTAGAAAAAGGCCATCAACTTAATGGAGTAAGTTAGATTTTCCACAATATTTTAACATTTTACAGTCTCTAAAGGATTATTAAGTAATTATGATTTATTTTCCAGTGGATTTTATTTTTGTTCTTCAAAGTCAAGCCTTCTATTGACCTCCATTATTTGATTTAAATAGAACTTTTAATTCTAACTTCAAAGAGATATTATAATGTCTTTAGTAACAGAAGAATTATTTCATTTATTAGTTCTTGGAGAAATGATCAATATTTTGTAACCACTAGTTAATTTTAATCAAACAATTGCTATGCTCATAACATTATGCTAGATTATTGGTATATAAGCGTTATTTCTACTTCTACTCAAGTGTTTTATATTTCATTTTGGGACCACAAATTTTTATACAATTGGCAATAAATGACAGTGTTTGATAAGTGACCAAAAGGTATAGAAAGTAAAGTTAATAGAGGAAAAGAAAGGGGACAAAAGTCATAGACTCTGATATGATTCAGAAAAGGAAAGTTACAAATTACCCTGGTAGATTTCTTGGAATCAAGAGATGGATGATAGAAAGCAAATCTTTCTAGATGGAGAAAATAAAGCATTCCTGAATTATTCTTAAATGTTTAGCAATAAATAAAAATGACAACATCAGTGAGACACTCAACATTTACCCCGTAAACTCTTTTAATGCAATTAGAAGATAATTTAAATATGAATTTCTACCACTTGCATATATTATATTATTCATGAAATTGCTGGTATAGATAGTTTACCATCATCAAATAACACAAGATAGAAATATTTACAGAAAAATGACTAATGATATGTTCCAGTTAGAGGAACATAGTGTTCTACAATGACAGAATGTGACAGTTTATATTTTGACTTAAACTGCTATATTTATTCAGTTAAAAGAATTTATTTTTCCTGTATACAGAAATTGGTACAGGCCAGGAAGAAGTGAGAAGAAAGCAGGTACAAAAATGTAGTGACCCACTTAATACTCTCAAGAAGTAAATTAGATTAATAATGTAATTTAATTATAAAGACATTAAAATGTTCATTAATAAAGATAATAGCTAATCTAAATGAAGTGATATTTTAAATAAACCCACATGTAAAATGTAACATATTGGGAATACACTGTTTATAGAGGCAAGAATAAAAATCAGTGGTTATTAAAACAATGAGTAAGTACATTTAAATACACCAAGAAAAAAGATGAAGAATAATAATGTGAATTTTCCCATTTTAATGAAAATAAATAAATTGCCAAATCAATTCTCCATGATCAGTTTGCCATACCACAATTCCCACAGGTCTTTAGAATGGATACAATGTTGAAGAATCAAATATTTTATATAAAACAGAAACAGAAGTTGTGTTTTAGCAGAAGAGTACCGGTTGTAGTGAATACCAACCTGGCAATAGCAGACATATGTTAATATTTCTCCTGCAAGAAGTGAAAATGTAAGAGTATTGTTGAACTTGGAGCCTATGTACTTGCTCCCCCACATTCTTCTACTCAGTCTGTGGTCTATCGGTCATTTAGTATATTGACCAAATGATGAATGAGGTTGCCGA
Source organism: Tolypeutes matacus (assembly GCA_026826555.1). Lineage (NCBI taxonomy): Eukaryota > Metazoa > Chordata > Mammalia > Cingulata > Chlamyphoridae > Tolypeutes > Tolypeutes matacus. The sequence goes on along the minus strand of JAKSZT010054342.1, from coordinate 1,922,953 downwards.
GAATACCTGAAGTTCAAAAGAATTAGCTGATAAGTGCATTGAATCCCAGGATACTATATCAATTTGCAGATTATTTTAGGTAATGATGAGCAATTATGTCTCATTTAGTTGAGTGGTGTGTTTTATATTTTTGAAACAGTTCTAGTTAAAAAATCCTCTAGTACTTATTAAAATGGTTGTTTTTCATGATAAATTTTTCAGGGTTCTCTAGAGAAACAGAACTGACAGGAGATATCTGTAAATAGTATGATATTTTATAAGATTGTCTCATGCAACTGTAGAGGTATAGAAGTTATAATTCTGTAGGGCAAACTACAAGCCAGGAACTCCGATGAATGTCCTCAGTGAATTCTCCCCAGGAGGGGCTGGCTGGTTGAAATAGAGGTGAATATTCTCTCTACTTCAGTAAATATCAGGTGACTGCTGATATTGTCACTTCTCCTTCTAAAGCTTTCAACTGGCTGGATGAGACATCTCTCACTGCTGAAGGAAATCTCCTCAGTTGAGTGTAGATGTTAGCCATAGATACAATCAACTTACTAATGATTTAAGTCTACTAAATATCCTCACAGTAACAATTAGTCCAGTGCTTGTTTGACCAAACTACTGGGCTCCATTACCTGGCCAAGGTGACACCTGAGCCTAACCATCACACATGGTATATGTAATGTGTGATGTATAATATAATTTGTAATAAGATATACCTAATATGTGCAGAAAAGATTCCTGATTTAAATGACACCAGAGTAATAATCTTTCAGATGTTCCCTTCCAAATATCTACCTCCCTGGAGATCAACTTTCAGGCAGTGGAACATGGCGACAGCATAGGTTATAGATCTTCCCCATACTTCTTCTGAAAACCTAACAGGTCAACCAAGATGGCAAAAGCAAGCAAACAAACGGCACAGAAAGCTAAGTTACTGGAACACCCACTGCCCAGTATAGGTCTGATGTGTACAAACCATCCAATGAAGTGGGAATAATTCCTACATAGAAACCATGCAACAGCTTCTGAGGGAAGTAAAAGAATAAACTGAAGAGCCCAGGATCCACAGGAAAAAAAAAATGCCAACAACTAACATCCCCATCTCTAACAGGAAAGGATAGGACTTCATCAAGGACAAGAGTATTTCAAGGCAAGCAGTGAACCTGTAGGAAGTCCTCACAGCCTCTCATCTGAGGATGAGTAAAAACCTACAAACAATGCTGCGGTGGACTATCAGTGATCAGAAATACCCAAGCTTCACACTGAGAGAAGAAACGCATGAGTAGAGAAGAAATACAAGGTATAAAGGACATGAAAGGGGCAAATGGTGGAGGTGGGATGGGGTGGAGCAGTTCAGAGGAAGCAGGTACCAGTAACTACTGTTATCAGCAAAGATCAGTAACAGTACCATCTTGGAAGGAAAGAACTGTAGAGATCTAGGAGAATAAGGCCTGGGAGCAAAAAAGTCTTCATGAATCCAAATGAATTCTGGGAGAGGAGTAGCTGTAAGTGAGGGCATATTTTTAGTCCTCATGCTAAAAGCCACAATTGGGCAGTGAAGCTGGGAAATCTACTCTGCTGCATCCTCATCAACTCTTTAAGATTCTCCCCCAGTTGAGAACATCCCATTCTATTTAATGAAAACAGAATACAATTTAACCTCATATGTGCTAGATATCTTCCTTTTAGCTTTCCAAATCTGTGATCCAGCCTTCTCCACGTTGCTCTGTGCTCCACAGGGGGTGATCCATGTGGACTATGGAAAAGCCTCTTGCCCTGACTTCCATTTGGGTTTAACCAATGGAGAGAACGGAAAGATTGTGATATCGGTAAATTTTACTCTACAGGTACTTTCTAGGTGGGGGGGGGGGATTCACAGAGATGTTCTCCTAAGTTTATTTCTCCCCAAATATTTGTGATTTTACTCTTCATTTTTAAATCTGCAATATAATGGAAACTGATTTTACTTGCTGTGAGGTAGGTGTCAAGATTCAGTTTTTTCCTACAGAGATCCATTTAACCCAGAGCCAGGCTTGTAAAGTCATTTTTTCAAATACACTATGTCACCTTTATCATGAATCAGGTAATCATACATATGTGAGCTTATTTTTAGACTCTGTTGTATTGCCTTGGTTGGTTTGTCTGTTTTTGAGTCTATTTCCATTATATTAATTACTTTATAATAGGTTTTCAGATATGATAAGTCTTCCAGATTTATTCTTGCTCTAGATTGCCTTGGGCATGCTAAACCCTTTGAATTCCCACATCATTTTAGAATCATCTTTATACTTTCCACAAGAATTTCTGCTGGGATTTTGATTAAGACTACAATGAAGCTATGCAATATTACAAAGTTCAATCCACACACATGATATACCCTTCCATTTATTTAGGTGCTTTAATTTCTCTTTTAAGTTTCTCTCAATAGTGTTCAATGTAACTTTCACTGGTTTATTCCTAGGTGTTTGGTATTTAATGTTCCTTTTGTAAGTGGCATCTTTTTAAAATTTTTGTTTTATAGGTTTTATTTTTATATAGAAATATGTCTAGTGATCTTAATTAATTATTGTTTTTTTAAGTTAATTTTATTTTTTAAAGAAGCTTTAGACTACATAAATGTTGCATAAAAAATATAGGGGATTCCCATATGCCCCACTACCACACACACACTTTCCCACATTAACATCTTTCATCAATATGGTATACTTATTACAATTGATGAAGATAGTTCCATCCATCTGCCCCATGGAATTTAAGCTCCCTCTCAATTAGAAGCAGAGTGGGCATCACTATCCCAAAATCCTTGAGATTGGTAAATGAACAATGGACTAAGGTAGACTTATTTTTATTCTATTATAGATTTATTATGATTCTAGCAATGGAAGAACTCTTATCACCGATTTAATAAAGGCAGTGGCCTCCAGAGGTTCTGAGGGTTGAGAGAGAGAAGAATAGGTATAACATGGGGGCATTTCTGCATTGGTGGGGTCCTGCATGACAATGCAGTGACAGATACAGGCCATTGTAAATTTTGTCATAACTTACAAAATTGTGCGGGACAGACTGTAAACTGTAATGTAAACGTAGTCCATGATTAGTGGCAATGCTTCGATATGTGTTCATCAATTGTAACAGATGTACCACACTAGTGAAGGATGTGGGAAAGTGGGGGAGGGGGAGGGAGGGGACATATGGGAATCCCTTATATTTTTTATGTAACATTTATGTAATATAAAGTTTCTTTAATAATGAAAAAAAACTTTAAAAATTTATATAGCTTTTATTTATTTTTCCGGGTTACTAAATGTTTTTATTTTGGGATGTTTTAGAAGTTATTTTTAGCTACACAAATATATTTTAATACATTCTCCTTCTAAACGTTGAAATATACAAACTTACAGATAAGATTAATGTTTTCTTTGTCTATCAGCCACATAGACCTTAAATAGTTACTCTAATGTCAGTTCTCCCTGACTGTTTTCTCTTACAAAAACTGGATCAGTCTTCCATTGCTTGCCATGCTTAGTGTAAATCTAGCCCTTTGCTACTTTAGAATGATGGAGAATAGATGGGAGATTGACGACCTTGCTAGATTGCAAAAGGAAGCAATGACGCTTTTCAAGATGTCTTAGAACTCACTTCAGAAATATGTCATTTTTCATATAAACACATTGTGCTTAGCTCTTCTTCCAGCTTCCCTCTTTTGGCTCCATTCTCACCTTGTAGCCAAGTTCCTCAAGCTGCCCTCCCATTTTGGTTTGGCTAAGCTCTATTGAGTAACTGCTTATTTAGCCTAGGTACACTTATTTTTCTGAGACATTTTCTTACCCCTACCAAATCTTTAGCTCAATGGTTGTAAAAGTGAGGAGGGACAGTAAAACTCACTTGGAAATCTTTATCAAAGTATGCAAATCTTACAAAACTTTCTAAATTTCTGAACTGTCATAACTACAAAGACAGCTCCTTAGGTTTTAGTGGGGCATCAGGCAGTATCTGAAAGATCTTCCCTGGTAATTTTGCTAAGCCAATTATTCCCACCACTCCACCTCCCACTCCCATACCCTTTATTCAAGTTCAGCAGTCCCCAAACCTAGTTGTATGAAAATCACATGAAGAGTTTTAACAAATTATGCTTAGGCTCACACTGATCTACCAAATTTGAATATCTAGAATTGAGGGATGGAAATCTAGAAAGTTTTTAAAATCTTGCAGCTAATTCTGATAGCAATTCAGTGCTTTAGATTATGTTTCAGCACCCAGGCAGGCAATACCTGCTGGATATAATCTCATACTCTGACTCCTATATGTGAAGCTTTGTGAAGTCTGAGATCCAATGTTGTCATGGAAATAATTTCTAATCAGGTCTGCCTAATATATCTGGCAGATTTATTTTTCCCTGACAAATCCTGAGTCATGGTATAATAGGCTCTTAATGAATCAGCCTTACTTCCAAATATAAGAATAGAGTGCCTGCTGCCTAATCTGAATATATAAATTTTGTCAAAATTATGGCAATTCCTAAGTCAAGGAATCAGTCCCAAATGCTGAACATCACAATCTTGAGGATACTTCAGAATGTCCAAAGGAATTTTATCATCACTTAGACTTGATTTTATCAGTGATCCTCTCTACAGTTTAGTTTACCATAAAATTAATCATGCCCAATATTCTCAGTAGACATCTCTATTCATCAATCTCCAGTGAGGTCATCATGGAACATTTTCTATCTCATATATGATCTTTTTCAATAGTCTTCTTTCCTAGCGCTAGTAATCATCTCATTTCTCTACTCACATTTTTAAAAAAATTCCTTCAGTTTATGACACTGTTCCTTGAGTTGCCTTTCATTCAGTTTCAGTCTTCTGTCACTGCTCAGAATTGGCCCCTATATTTATTCAGCTCCTCATCAAATCTTACTTCTCTGCTTCTAGGATAAAACAGGGAATCTCAAATTTCTCCAAAACAAGGAACTGGAGCTTCATCTTGTCATAAACATGTAGATGCTAAAGCCAACTGGCTCCAGTGGGGTTAATATCCCTCTCTTTGTTAATAATGTAATTTCAAGGCAAATGGAGCTCCTCTAACCTATAAGGAAGTCTTTTTCATGCATCCCAATGATTGCAAATTTATGCAGGATATGTGGTAGAAAGGGGAAGAAGGTTAGCTTGCCCTAATATCTTCCTCTTTTTATGTAACATGAAAGTACACCTCTCTTTAGAAATAAAGTCATGGAGTAAATCATTTTTTTTAAACGTACAAGCTTTTTCATTTAGCCACTGAAGAATAACTTCAGTATAGACTGTGTCCCAGATCCTTCTTTCCTACATTGGACAAGTGCTTCCTGCCTCAGGGTGGAGAAGTTTTTTAAATCAGGTGCACAGGTTATTACCTTACTGGCTACGTATTTAAGTTATGAAATATCTTACGACTGCTGTGTAGCTAATATGATATTCTCCTAGTAACCATGCTTCTATAGTTTCTCCTAGAAACTATGTATGAACTATAATACATAGAATCTTGATTTACTTACTATAATCAATCTTTGCCCAGAAACATGTTGTGAAGAGGTTTCCATAGGTAAGGACATTCCACCTACAAAAAATATATATCACCAGTCTATTTACCCCAAGTTCTAGGTAATTTGTTGACAAAGCAATTAGACAGGGTCACTTCTTTTACTTTCTCAGTGAGCATCCCTACCTCACCTCCTTAACAAAAAGAACTGAAAGAACCACGAGCCAGATGCTCTAACTCCTCCTGTCTACATTAGTTTCTATGGCTGCTGTAATAAATCACCACAAGCCTCGTGGATTAAAACAACCCCGATTCACAATATTACAGTTCTGTAAGTTAGACTTTAGACACAGGTGTGTCTCAGCTAAACTCAAGGTATTAGCAAGGCAGCTTCCTTCTGGAGGCTTTAGAGAGAAGGCGTCTCCTTGCCTTCTCTAGCTTTTAGAGGCTGTCCTTCCTCGGCTGTCTCCATCCTCCACCTTCGGAGCTGGCATCATTCTTACCTTGCTTCCAAGGTCACAGCTCCTCTGACTCTGACTGTTCTGCCCCCCTCCTCCACTTTTAAGGATACTTGTGATCACATTGGGAGCACCCAGGTAATCCAGGATAATCTCCCTATTTTAAGGTCAGATGATTACCAAACTGTGTTTCATTTGCAAACTTAATTTTCCTTTACATGTAAAACTACCATATTTACAGGTTCTGAGGATTAGAATGTGGGAATCTTTGGTATCCATTATTCTGTCTACCATACTCTCCATTGTATGTAATGGATAAAAATGTGTTTTACTTCATTATAGTTGCATATGTATGTATGTGCATGTATGTTATATAGGTGTGGTCTGAGCCCTGATAAAAAACATAATTCTTACTGCAGGTGGTAAAAAAACAAATGTTGTAACTATCTACCTATCTACCTATCCATCCATCTATCTATCTATCATCTATCTACCTATCATCTATCTATCTATCATCTATCTATCTTTCTTTCTTTCTTTCTATCTATATCTATCTATCTATCATCTACCTACCTACCTTTCTATCTTTCTATCTTTATCTATCTATCATCTATCTTTCTTTCTTTCTTTCTTTCTTTCTTTCTTTCTTTCTTTCTTTCTTTCTTTCTTTCTTTCTTTCTTTCTATCTTTATCTATCTATAATCTATCTTTCTTTCTATCTTTCTATCTATATCTATCTATCATCTATCTATCTTTCTTTCTATCTTTCTATCTTTATCTATCTATCTCTCATCTATCTATATCTATCTTTCTCTCTCTCTATCATCTATCTATCTTTCTTTCTATCTATATCTATCATCTATCTATCTATCTGCCTCTTTCTTTCTTTCTATCTTTCTATCTATCTATCTTTATCTATCTCTCCCTCATCTATCTATCTATATCTATCTATCTATCTATCTATCTATCTATCTATCTTTCTTTCTTTCTTTCTTTCTTTCTTTCTTTCTTTCTCTCTCTCTCTATCATCTATCTATCTATCTATCTATCTATCTATCTATCTATCTATCTATCATCTATCTATCAATCTAATTTATCTTTCTATCTATATTGAACACTCTTGGAACAATGTATTTATTGTTTTTATTGCCACCTCCACACCTAGAACCTAGACTGTTTTGGGAAAACAAAAAAAAGTGAATTTAATTTGTGAAGCAGACTGAAATGATACAAATAGTCTTTTCATGAAATAATCTACACAGATAATAAAAGATGCTGATTTTATAAACATAATTTATAAAATATTTATTTTCAAATTGCTTGAGGTAATATACAATAAAAAATCACTTGGAAACATTAGAATTAAATAAATAAATTTAACATTACACAGAATTTTAGTTAATGAAGATGAATTTGGTCCAATGGCCAAAACAAAATAAAACCATCGAGTAACATAATTTTTATTATCTGCTATAAGGAAACATTCCATTTCTATTTCATTGTATCTTGTTAAATCCAAAACGATATTACTATGTGGCTACATAAGTAAAATAATTTGAGTAACATAATAGACAACATTTTAATTTTTTTGTATTAGAGAAGTTGTGATTTTACACAACAATCATGCATAAAATACAGGGTTCCCATAAACTTCCCTACCACCAATCTCTTGCATAGGTGTGAAACATTTGTTATAATTGATGATAGCTCTTTTCTATAATTGCACTATCTTTTTAACAGTAGTTACCTTTGTTACAATTGATGAAAACATTAAAATAGTACTATTAACTATCATCCATAGTTCACATTAGCTGTATTTTAGCCACATCCCATGCTATTGTCAACACCTTGTATTAGTGTCATACTAATTATTTGTTATAATTCATGAAAGCAAATTCTTATGCTTATACTATAAACCATAGTCCATCGTCTTTAATAGGGTTCACTGTGTCATACAGTTCTATGTTTTATCTTTTAATTTTTATTCTAGTAACATATATGACCTAAAGTTTCCCCTTTTAAGCACACTCACCCATATAATTCAGGGCTGTTAATTACACTGACAATATTGTGCTACCATCACAACCATCCATCTACAAACCTTTCCCTCCAGCCTAAATAGAAATTCTGTGTAAGTTAAGCGTTAAGTCCCAATTCTCTAACCCAGTCTACGCCCTGGTCAGTCATAGTCTAGATTCTGTCTCCATGAGCTTGCTGATTCCAGTTGTTTCACATGTCCTAGATATTTGGTTGTTTTAGCTGCTATCATAAATGGAATTATCTTCTTGATTATCTTCTTGGATTGCTTATGACTAGTGTCTAGAAACACCAGTGATTTTTGCGTGTTAATCTTGCACACCACCACTTTCCTGAATTCATTTATTAGCTCTAGCAGCTTTGTTGTTGAGTGCTCATGACTTTCTATATATAGAAGCTTATTTGCAAATAGGGAAGGTTTTATTTCTTCCTTTCCTGTTTGGATGCCTTGTAGTCCTTTTTCTTGCCTGACTACTCCAGAGAGAGCTTCCAGTACAATGTGAAATAGCAGAGGTGGCCGTGGGGATCCTTGTCTTGCTCCAGATCTGAGAGCCTCTCACCATTAAGTACAATGTTGTTCCTGGGTTTCTAGAAATTTCTCCACTTCATCTAGGTTGTCTAATTTGTTGGCATGCAGTAGTTCATAGTATTCTCTTATCATCCTTTTATTTCTTTGAGGTCAAGAGTAATGCTCCCCCTCTCATTTCTGATTTGATTTATTTGTGTCTTCTGTCTTTTATTCTTTGTCAATCAGGCTAAAGGTTTGTCAATCTTATTGATTTTTGCAACAAACCAATGTCTGGTTTTGTTAATGCTCTCTATTGTTTTTCTTATTCTCAACTTCATTTATTTCTGCTCTAATCTTTGTTATTTTTTCCTTCTTCTTGCTTTGGGATTAGTTTGCTGTTTGTTTTCTAGTTCCTACAGGTGTACAGTTAGGTCTTTGATTTTAGCTCTTTCTTCTATTTTAATGTGTTTGTGGCTGTACATTTCTCTCTCAGGCCTGACTTCGCTGCATCACATTAATTTTGATATGTTCTCATTTTCATTTGTCTCAGAATATTTACTGATTTCCCTTACAATTTTTTCTTTGACACAGTGATTAAGAATGTTTTATTTAACTTCATGTATTTGTGGACTTTCCAGTCTTTCACCTGTTAGTGATTTCCGATCATTCCATTATGATCTGAGAAGATGCTTTACATAGTTTCAATCCATAAAAGTTTATTGAGACATGTTTCTACACTGGAGACTGGTCCACGAGCCCCTGAGAGGAGTATGTATCCTGCTGTTCCCTGGTGCACAGATTGTGGACTTCTCTCAGATCTAGTCTATCACAGCATTCAAGTTCTCTGTTTCCTTATTGATCTTCTTTCTAGATGTGCTATCTGTTGATGAGAATGGTATACTGAAGGCTCCAGCTGCCACCGTGGAGGTTCCTATTTCTCCTACAGTTTTGCCCATGTGTGCCTCATGTATTTTGGGGCACTGTGAAGAGGTGCATAAATATTATGATTCTTATTTCCTCTTGATGGATGGCCCTTTTTATTAATGTATATGTTCTATTTTTTATCTTATAGCAGCTTTTGACTTAAAGTCTATTTTGGCCAATATTACTATAGCAATTCCAGGTCTTTTTTTTTTTTTTTTTGGTTACTGTTTTCATGGACCACCTTTTTCCAGGCTTTCACTTTCAACCTATTTGTTTCTTTGGGTCTAAAGTGAGTCTCTGTTAAACAATACAGAGTTTTATCATCTTTATTTTCCCATTCTACCACTCTGTGTCTTTTTATTGGAGTGTTTAATCTATTAATTTTCAGTGTTATTACTGTAAAAGCAGAACTTATTCCAGCCATTATGTCCTTTGACTTTTATATGTCATATATATTTTTTGCCTCTCTTCCTTTATTGCAGTCTCATTTTCTGTATAGTTGCCCTTTTATGATGTACCTGACTGATCCCTTTCTCATATTTGTTTCTGTATATTTTAAAAATACATTCTTTGGGGTTGCCCTGGGGTTTATATTGCAATATCTACATCCTTAATCTATTAATCTGAAGATACCATCTTAGGTCAGTAGCATATATAGTCTATGAATCTTCATTTCTTCACACTACTGCAAGTCACTCTCTCCTGTCTTTTCCTTTCAATCTGCAGAATTCTCTTTATTAATTCTGGTAAGGCAGGGCTTTTGTTGATGAAATCTCTCAGTTCTTGTTTATCTGTGAATATGTTAAACTCTCCCTAAGTTTTAAAGTACAGTTTTGCCAGATAAAGAATTTTTGGCTTGCAGTTTTTCTCTTTCAGTCCCTTAAATATATCATATCACTGCCTCTTGCCTCCATAGTTTCTGATGCGAAATTGGCACTTAGTTTAAGGAGGATCCCTTGTATGTGACAAATTACTTTTCCTTGCTACTTTCAGAATTCTTCCTTTACCTTTGGCATTTGACATTCTGATTTGTATATGTCTCAGACTAGGTTTATTAGGATTTATTCTGTTTGGAGTATGTTGCACTTCTTGGACATGTATATTTATGTCTTTCATAAGAGTTGGGAAATTTTCAGCCATTTTTCCTCAAATATTCTTTCTGCCCCTTTTCCCTTCTCTTCTCCTTCTGGTGCATATATTTGCATGCCTCTTGCTGTTACTCAAATTCCTGAGGCACTGCTCAATGTTTCCATTCTTTTCTCTATCTGTTCTTCTGACTATCTGATTTCAATTGCCCTGTTTTCTGGTTCTCTGATTCTTCAGCCTGTTCAAATCTGCTCTTGCATGTCTCTAGTGTGTATTTAATCTCTACTGTTGTACCTTTCATCCCCATAATTTCTTTTACGTTTCTTTTTATACTTTCAAATTCACCTTTATTCTCACACATCATCCTCTTAATATCCTTTATCTTTTTATGCACATTTTTTTTCATCTCCTTGAATTGATTTAGGAGGTTTGTTTGGAGTTCTTTGATTAATTGTTCCAAATTCTATGTCTCCTTAAAATTTTAATTTCTTCTCTTGATTGAGCCATATCTTCCTGTTTCTTAGTGGTTTGTAATTTTTTACTGGTGTGTGGGCTCTGATTATTGTAATGGGTTAATTCTAAAGTCATTTCTCCCTCTTGTCTAGGGTTTTATTGTTGATTGGCTGTATGTTAAGGCACTTCTTTGATATTTGGTCCAATTTATTCTGAACCTTCAGAATAGCCTAATTTTAACTGATAAGATTTTCTCAACTGTTCTTCATCTGATTCTTGCCCTGGATATTGGTATAATTTTTAAGATTGCACTTTTTGTGTAATTGTTTCTCCAGGAGAAAGCTTCATTTCCTGTGTTCCTTCTCCAGGAATCATGATCTGTTCTTTGTTTTGGTGCAGAATTTTCTTCCCACTCCTATAATTTGTTTAAATTCTCTCCCTCACTCATTCCCTCATTTTCCTTACATTTTTCATTTCCGGGATACAGTAGTCTCACAGCAGTCCAGTTTAATCTCCTCCCCTTCCCCCTTTTTTTCTCTGTAAGGCTTTTCTGCCTCTGGTTTCTTCTCCATTAGATTAACCTACTCCAAGGAGCCAGATTGGGTCAATCCATTAAAGTGGGTCACTTCAGCAGAAAAGTCCATTTTGCATTTAGGGAGACCCACTGACCGTAACTGGACTGAGTGAGTGCACTGCTTATCTTCTGCCATTATGCTTCAGTTTTTCTCTCTCTTTTTTTTGCACCCCTCTTTCCCCCACTAAAAGCCTTTTGTATGCAGCCCTTTTCAGTAGGTTTCTGTGGACTTGGGTCTTTGTGTCTGGTTATGCATGGGATTTTAACTGCTACGAGTTCCTCTACAGTCTGTGGCACTGGTGGCACTGCTGCCTCTGGAGAACTCCCAAGCTTTGCACAGGACCAAGTGAAGGGGATGAGAAGAGGATGAGCCATCCAAGACAGATGTTTCCTTCCTGATATTTGTCTTTCTTTGATACAGCATTTGTGGAGTCCTTCTCCAGTCTCTGCTGTCTCCTAGAGTTCTAAGCAAGTGGAATTTGTCCTTATATTTGCTGCATCTCTGAGGAGGTTTTTAAGGGGATGTCTGACATAACCATGTTGATGACATCACCCAGTAAACAAAGTTTTTGGCATTTATTCAGAAAATTCAGATTATTGTTCTCAAATATACATTTCTTGAATAAAACTTGAATAAAATTAATGTTATATACCACAGAATCTTGGTATACAACTAGCATGCCATGTCACTCTGGTGAACCTCAAATCCTCAAAGTTGTCTTCTTAAACTGATCCATATATAAAATTTAGTTTTTTTCTTTTATTAGAAAAGTTGTGGGTTTATAAAACAATCATGCATATAATACAGCATTCCCAAATAGCACCCTATTATTAACTCCTTGCCATATGTGGAACATTTGTTACAATTGATGATAGCTAGCACAAGTTTATAATTGTACTATTAACGATAGTCTATGGTTTAACTTAGTGTTCACTATTTGTGTAGTGTATTTCAATGGATTCTAAAAAGATACAGTGTTACCATATGTACAACCTAATATTTCCCCTTTTAATCAGATTTAGAATAATTCAATGCTGTTAATTTTGTTCAAATGTTTTGCTTCCATCGCCACTATCCATTACCATAAAATTTAGTTTTGAAATACCTGGGTTTATGTACTTTTACAGTTTTATTGATCACAGAAAATATGAAACATACAAATGTTGTGGGGGGGAAAGGGTAAAGTTTGATGCTGGTAAGAGACAATGGGCTGAAGTTATGTCTAAAAATGACTGGTTATTCATTGGATATTAAGAAAATTTTGTAATCACGCATTTAAAGCATTAAACATTTATCCACAAATGACAACACAAAGGTGAATCGTATTTAAAGACAAAGTGTGTAAACATTACACATTTACTAACACTGTAATGGTGATTTAATCCAACTTGCTAACTTGTGATTTCTAACATGTTTATCCCTGTTTCTTCCTTCTTTTCTCTTTAAGGTGCCATCAGGATATCTGATATTTATTTGAAATAAAATGTTTTGCAAATAGCAGGTTGTTGAATACCAAAGGCAAAAATGCCAAACTTCAACTTAGAGGATGTGGAAAAGTTTGATTATGAAAGTAGTTGCATTATATGATCTGTAAGTTATATCATCTATTCTAATAATAGACCAGAAATTGGGTGATTAATAGAACTCCATTTAATTTGTACCTCTGAGATATGACTGCTTTAGTCAATTTTTGAATCACAACTATTTTGTGGCTAAATTTTCTGTTGAGTTCCTAGTGTTACTGCTTTGGGCTGTTGATTAAATGGAATCCACAAGCAAGAGAGAGAAAGACCACAGGCACCAAGTTCACTTCCAAAGTAAGAATTTAGGGCCAGATACATATGGGTCAGTCAATTAAATAATGGCTTGCAATTATTTTAAAATTGCTGTGCCAAGATCTATGTAAGATAATTAATGTACATTGTCATTTAATCCTCACAGAATTATTATTTCTCACATAGCAGAGATAAGAGGATTGGGAAAAATGGATTTTAACTTTTGGAGACATGCTCAAAGTAGAGAGCAAACATTTGAACACAGGGATTCTGATTTTAAAATGTTATATTTTTGATCAACAAGCTACTTTAAATATGTAAAACTAGTGTGCTAAAAATAAAATAAGTATTGGTCTTAAATTTGTTTTATCTTATAAATCAGATTGAGTAGAGATAATTATCTTTCTATACTATATATCATAAGGAGTCATAGGTTATTTAAATATAGCTAATGGAATTTTTTAAATGTAAGTGATCTTAAGGGGTTTTTTTCCCTGTATGTTCCAAATGTATAAATTTAAAGTGGAAAACAAAATTAAATTTCTTAATAAAAGCAGGCTTTGTCCTGCTTCTGACCATAGTGGAGCAGCAGGGTCTGGGTTTACGAAGCCTTAAATAGAGAGCCAGCTTCGTACTGCTGGGAAGGTGCACAGGGCCAGAAGTCGAGAATAGTATTATGCTCAGAATTTAAGGTTCCTTGGCTTCCATTTTCAAATGCTTACTAGTTTCATCATTGAATTTGTGTTTTGTTAGTGAGGACCAATGGGGCTTTCAACTTTAGATCATGTGTGGTCTCCCAGCAGCCATCCTGCCTCTTTGGGGTAGGTTCTACCAACAATCTGCCTCCCGGTGCCCTTAGGCCTCTCTTCCCCCTCTCCCCCCACCATTGCTGCACCCCCAGCAGCCGTGAAGGGTTGGTGTTGGGCATGTATGCCCATTGGAGTCTCAGGATTGGGCCTGGCAGCCGTTATCTCTGTCCTGTCTGCTGGATGATGTGATGGATGAGAGTCTCTCACTTACCTTCAATTGATATACCTAGAGCAATGCTTTTGGTAGTTTCCCAACTGATATATGGGTTAGGGTGATGGACCCATGGGAATGAAAAATAAAATACCTGCTCAACTTTCCACTCCCAACTTGAACATGGTTTGTTGGTTCAATGGCTAGTGTGCGAGTGAAACTAGCAGCTTTTTAGCAGTGTGAGCTTGCACGTGCACACGAAATCTGAGGTCAGGACAACTCCAGGGCCTATGAGGGTCTGCACTCAGCATGGGTCTCTCTATACCAAAATAAATGAAATACTAAATTTCAAATAAAAGACAATTTGCCAGGTTACAGGAGAGGCTGCACAAGAAAGTAAAACACAGGACTTTTTTTCATGTTTTTTGAATGAGGAGCCCACATTTTTATTTTGCATTGGTTCTGATAAATTGCGTTGACAGTCCTTCTTAAACAACTAGGAAATAAATATGTGACCAAATGTTGTTTGATTTTTGTAAAAGAATCACGGAGGGCAGTGATCCCTCAGAGAAGGGAGACAAATGAGTTAGGCTTTACAAATGCCCCGTATTACTGGCCTAGAATGACTTTCAAAACTAAAGTTGGTGGAAGGGAAAGCCATTTAAAGACTGGTGATCTAATTAGTTGAAAAGATTGAGATTAGAGATTGGGTATGCAAAAGGAGTTAGAATTTGCTGGGCAAAATAAAGATGTATTTCAGTGAGAGAGAGAGAGCGAAATAGACAGCGCACTTCAGAGATCGCCAAAGTGTTCTATAAAAGTGTTTGGTTGAATCTTATTCTGTCTATATTGCAAGAAAAATGTAAAGGGCAAAAATTTAACCACCAGAGAGAAGTAGATTGAAAATTTTAGTTTACAAAGGCCTAGGAATTTTACGTGTTCCCACTAGTAAGATGGAAGGATATCCTGATTCATGAAGCATCAAGTAGAGTTCTCCAGGAAATAGTTCCTAAATAGTGAGGCCAAATTAGCCCCCCAAAAAGGAATGCCTCAAAAGTTTCAGCTGAAATGTATGATTCTGAATTAAAAAAAAAGTCAATCAATAGAATAGAAACACAACCAGAAATGAAACAGATAATAGAATTATCACATACGGACATTAAAACAGTAATTAAAAATACATTCCACATATTCAAGAATGTAGAGATAAACATGGACACAATGAGGAAAATAACAGAAATTATACAAAAAGGACCCAAATTAAACATCCATGGGTGAGAAATACAATATCTGAAAAGAATACACTGGATGGAAATAATGGCAGATTTGTCTCTACAAAAGAAAATATCAGTGAACATGAAGATGTAGAATAGAAACTATCCAAAATAAAACACAGAGAGAAAAAGATCAGAAAATATTAACAGAGTGGAATGTGTTACAAAAATCAAGCAGTTTACCTACATGTAACTAGAGTGCCAGAAGGAGAGAAGACATGTGAGGGTGGGGCAAAAATATTTTAACAAGCAATAACTGACATTTTACATATTTGATGAAAATCATAAATTTGCAGGTTCCTGAAGTCGATGAAATCCAAACAAAAGAAACATGAAGAGAAAACAAGACACACCATAATTAAATTGTTGAAAATCTGTAACAAAGAAAAAAACTCTAAACATAGCCAGGATAAAAGACACATTATACAAAAAAGAACAAAGGCAAGAATAAAATCTAAATTTTTATAATAAATATAAAAGTCAGAAGCCAATGAAACAACTTCTTTAAAGTATTGAAAATGCAAACAACACAAAAACTGTCAAACTAGAATTCAAGCCCAACAAAAATAAAGTCTAATTAAAGACTTTTTCAGGAAAACAAAAGTTAAATATAATCATCAGCAGCAGACCTTCAGATTCAGAAAGCTATATTAAATATAATAAAATACACTTTAAGGCAATAACCTGTTACTATAAAAAAACAGAAAAAACATTATGATTAAATATTCAAATCTCCTAGAAATTAAGTAATGCTAAGCTTTTATAATGAAAGTTAGCTTCAAGATTTATACAGCAAAAGTTCTAATAACTAAATGGAAAAATTGTCAAATCTGCTATCATAAAAGGAGTTTTAACATTCTTTTCTCAGTAATTGTTAAACATAGAAAATATAAACTTAATAACGGTAGAGATTTGAGCAACACAATTGACAAGTGTCATCTATTCAATAGATAGAACTACACAGATGATAAATGGATAGAATACATTCTTCTCAAGATCACACAGAACATTAACAAAATTGGCCGGCTACTAAGAACTGATGAAATTCTCAAAAGATTTGAAAATGTATCACAAACTACATTCTCTAATCTCAATGTAATTAGGGTAATAATTATCAACAGCAACAACAAGAAACCAAACACAAAACAAAACAAAAAAGACTCTATGTTTGCAAATTACAATATACCTCTGTACTCCTATGAAAAAATGAAAGAGCTACAAAATATGTAGAATAATAATAATAATATTTATTATCAAAACTTGTGAAATGTAGCTTCATTCATACTGAGAACAGAATTTATAATTTAAAATTTTATAATAGAGAAAGAAAAAACTCTAAAAGTAAGTCAACAAATCTAAATTTAAAGTTGGAAAAAATTAGAGAAAGCAAAGTTAAATTACATGTATTAAAAAATATAAATATATGGCCTTAACACATATACGTTGTATTCTACTAATCTTTAAAAGAAACTTGAGTGGCCTTAATTTCAAAATTAGTCAGGGCCCCAGGAACAGAAATTATAGGGCAAAATCACTCATAAATATAGATGCAAAAGTCCTAAACAAAACATTATCCGCATGAATTAAGCAATAAATAAAAAGATAATGCTTTGGGGACAGTTGGGATTTATTACAAAAATTAAGGGCTGGTTTATCAATAGAAAGCGAAAGACATGATGTGACCAAAAAATGTACCCATTAATTTAAAAATAAATATTGAACATAAATTAAAAATCAGTCTCATTTATTATAAAATCTCTTAACTGGGAAGAGAAGTGAACTTTTTAAATCT
The DNA here is from genome assembly GCA_026826555.1 of Tolypeutes matacus. Classification (NCBI taxonomy): domain Eukaryota; kingdom Metazoa; phylum Chordata; class Mammalia; order Cingulata; family Chlamyphoridae; genus Tolypeutes; species Tolypeutes matacus. The sequence goes on along the minus strand of JAKSZT010054342.1, from coordinate 1,905,609 downwards.
CATATAATGTATCTGCCAATAACCTACAGGAAATTTCACACAATGGTGATGAATTATAAAACCTTCCTTAAAATTATGAAAGAGGGGTGGAAAGGAATTATGGGAAGATGGCGTTGGACTAGCATGCTGGGTTCAACTTTCTCACATAAACAGCCAAGAAAGAGCCCAAAACTGTCTGAAGGACCTGGTTTGGGGGTGAGTGGACCAGGACTGTGCTACACAACTCCCAGGAGAATGAGGGAGACTCCAAAACAACAAGCATGAGTTACCAAGCCCCCACAGAAGCCAGAAGGGCTCCCTTTCCATCCCAAAGATATTAAGCTGGGTTAAAACCCCTGGCTCACTGCAGATGACTGAGAGGGGAACAGACATCTTCCTCCCTGTTAGTTGTTACAAAGGTAAAGGGAGGGGGAGGCAGGAGGCTTTTCTTTAGTGAATTTGGCCACCAGAGCCAGCTTTTTAAATCTCGGCTCTGGCCAGACCAAAACATAGGAAACTGGAGATGGAACACCTCCATGGAAAGCTGCACTGATGAGCACCACCTGATAGCCAGTTAGGAAATTGCATGAACAAAAACTGCTTTGGGTTCTCTCTCTCTCTCTCTTTTTTTTTTTTTTTTTTTAAGATTTTATTTTTATTTATTCATTCATTTATCCCCCCCTTGCTGCTTGTGCTCGCTGGGTCAGCTAACCACACCGTGCGGGCGGGCTTGCCTTCACCAGGAGGCCCCGGGAACCGAACCCGGGGCCTCCCATATGGTAAACGGGAGCCCTACTGATTGAGCCACAGCCACTTCCCTGGGTTCTCTCTGAACCCTAAATCCTGGAAGAGAATATGTGACTCATTAGTGAGTACCTGGCACAATTTTTATAACTTAGGCTGGACAACTTTAAAGACTTAGAATAAGTTGAACCAAATATCAAAGAAGAGCATGGAAAAATTAATAAATTAGGCAAGAGAGAAAAGATGGCCATCAGAGTAAATTCACCAACATTTTCAGATGCCTAGAATCAGCAAAAAAATTGCAAGCCATTCAGGGAAACAGGAAGATATTGCCAAGCCAAAGTAACAAACTAAATATCCTGAGCGATACAGGATAAGAAAATTAATCAATGATATTTACACAACTCTCATAAATCAATTTAAAAACTTGAAAGAAAATATGACTAAAGAATTAAAGGATATTAAGAAGACACTGGGTGAGCATTAGGAACAATTTGAAAGCCTGCAAAGAAAAGTAACAGACCTTACGCTAATGAAAGACATGATGGATGAGATAAAAAATATATTAGAGGCATAAGAACAGATTTGAATTGCTCAAAGACAGAAATGGTGATTTCGAAGATAGACCATCTGAACTGAAAGAGACAGGAGAACAGAAAGAGAAGAAAATTGAAAAAATGGAACAGGGTCTCAGAGAATTGAATGACAAAACGAAACACGCAAGCATATGGCTTATCAGTGTCCCAGAAAGAGAATAAAAGGGAAGAGTAGCAGAAACAATATTTGAGTAAATAATGATCAAAAACTTCCCAACTTTTATGAAAGATGGAAATAGCAATATCCATGAAGGACAATGCACCAAAAGAGAATTAATCCAAATAGACCTATACCAAGACATTTACTATTCAGAATGACAAATATCAGAGTAAAAGAGAAGATTCTGAAAGCAGCAAGAAAAAAAGCAAAGCATCACATACAAGGGAAACTCGATAAAAATTAAGTGCCAACCTCTTATCAGAAACCATGGAAGAGAGAAAAAAGTGGTATGATGTATTTAAGGCACTGAAAGAAAAAAACTACCAGCCAAGAATTCTGTATCTGGCAAAACTGTCCTTCAGAAATGAGGGTGTGTAGAAAGTCTTCACAGACAAACAAAAACCGATGGCATATGTTACAAAAAGACCAGAATTACAAGAGATACTAAAGGGAGTACTGCAGGCTGAAAGGGAAAAAAAAGCTAGGGCGAGAGAATTAGAGAAGGGTGTACAAATAAAGATTATTAGGAAGAGTAAATTAAAGGTTAAAAAGACAGAAAATAGTACAAGATAACAACAAAAATCCAAAGGACAAAATGGATGGAAAAGTAAGGCCTTTATAGAAATAACATTGTATGTTAATGGTTTGAATTTCCCAATCAAATGACTTAGACCGATAGAATGGATTAAAAAATACAAGCTATCTATATTTGTCTGCAAGAGAATCACCTCAGATTTAAGGACACAACCAAGTTAAAAGTGAAAGTTTGGAAGAAGATATTCCATGCCAATAATAACCAGAAAAGAGTTGGAGTAGTGATACTAATGTCAGACAAAATAGATTTTAAATGCAAAACTGTTATAAGGGATGAAGAAGATCATTATATATTAATAAAAGGGGCAATTCACCAAAAAGAAATAACTATGCTAAATATTTATGCACCTAACCTGAATGATCCAAGATACATGAGGCACACAGGCAAAGCTGAAGGGAGAAATAAATGTCTCTACAATAATAGTTAGAGACTCGAACACACCACTCTCAGTATTAGATAGAACATCTGGACAGAGGATAAATAAAGAAAAAAAAAGCTTGAATAATATGATAAATGAACTAAACCTAAGAGATATCTATATAGCATTGCAACCCAAAACAGCAGGATATACTTTCTCTTCAAGTCCTCTTGGATCCTTCTCCAAAATAGACCATATGTTGGATCACAAAACAAATCTCAATAAATTTTAAAAGACTGAAATTATACAAAACACTTTCTCTGATCATAACAGAATGAAATTGGAAATCAATAATGGACAGAAAAAGGGAAAAGTCATAAATATATGGAGATTAAACAACACATTCTAATCAGTAGGTCACAGAAGAAACAGAATTTAGCAAATAACATGAGATGAATGAAAAGGAGAATACAACATATCAAAACCTATGGGACACCCCAAATGCACTGCTGTGAGGGAAATTTATAGCCCTCAAAGCTTACATTAAAAAAGAAGAAAGAACTAAAATTGATGCTCTAACTGTCCACCTGGAGGAACTTTTAAAAGAACAGTAAACTAACCCCAAACCAAGTCAAAGGAAAGAAATTGTAATGATCAGAGCAGAAATAAATGAAATCAAGAACAAAAAAAGCAATAGAGAGAATCAACAAAAACGAAAGTTGGTTCTTTGAGAAGAACAACAAAATCAGGAAAATTTTAGGTAGACTGACAAAGAAAAAAAGAGAGAAGATGCAAATAAATCAGAAATTACTCCACAGGAAAAGAGATACCATAAGAGGATACTATGAACAACTGTATGCCAAAAAATTAGACAATTTAGATGAGGTGGACAAATTCCTAGAAACACGGGAACCACCTACACTGACCCTAGGAGAAACAGAAGACTTTAATAAATGAATCACAAGTGAAGAGATTGAAACAGTCATTTAAAATCTTCCAAAGATGAAAAGCCCAGGACCAGATGGCTTTACAGGTGAATTCTACCAATCATTCAAAGACAATCTAATACCAATCTTCCTCAAGCGCTTCCAAAAAATTGATCAGGAAAGAATGCTGCCAAACTCATTTTATGAAGCCAACATCACCCTAATACCAAAACCAGAAAAAGATATTACAAAAAAAGAAAATTTCCCATTAGTATCTCTAATAAATATAGATGCAAAAATCCTCAACAAAATACTTGCAAACAGAATCCAAAAGCACTTTAAAAGAGCTATACACCACTACCAATTGTTTTTCATCCCAGATATAGAAGGGTGTTTCAACACATGAAAATCAATTAGTGTAATAAACTACACAGGTAAATTGAAGAAGAAAAATCACATGATCCTTTCAATTGATGCAGAAAAGGCATTTGACAAAATACAGCACCTTTCTTGATTAAAAAAAAAAAACAGACACTCTGAAAGATAGGAATAGAAGGAAGCTTTCTCAATATGGTAAAGTGCATATAGGAAAAACCTACAGCTAGCATTGTACTCAATGGTGAATGACTGAAAACTTTCTCTCTGAGATCAGGAACAAGACAAGGATGCCCACTGTCACCATTCTTTTTCAATATTGTGCTAGAAGTTCTAGCTAGAGCAATTAGGCTAGACAAAGAACTAAAAAGCACCCAGAAAAGAAAGGAAGAAGTGAAACTTTCACTATTCACTGAGTATAGCTAAAAAATCCCCCAAAATCCACAACAAACCTGCTAGAATTAATAGACAAGTTCATCAAAGTGGTGGGATATAAGAATAATATGCAAAAATTAATAGCGTTTCTATAAACTACTGATGTGCATTCTGAGGAAGAAATCAGAAAAAAATTCCATTTATAATAGTGACTAAAACAATCAAATATTTAGGAATAAATTTAACCAAGGATATAAAGGACCTGTATTCCAAAAAGTACAAAACATTGCTAAAAGAAACTGAAGAAGACTTAAAAATAAATGAGAGGAATTCCATATTCATAGATTGGAAGACTAAATATCGTTAAGATGTCAATTGTACCCATACTAATTTACAGATTCAACACAAACTCAATAAAAATTCCAACAGTCTTTTTTACAGAAATTGAAAATCCAATTATCAAACTTATTTGGAAGTGTAAGTGGCTCCGAATAGCCAAAAATGCCTTAAAAAGAAGAACAAAGTGGGAGGACTCTCACTTGCTGACTTTAAAGCACATTACTTAACTACAGTGGTAAAAACAGCATCGTACTGCCATAAGGACAGACAGACTGACCAATGGAACCAAGTAGAGAATTCAGAAACAGATCCTCGTATCTACACCCAAGTGATTTTGACAAGGCTGTCAAGCCCTCCCAGCTGGGCCAGAACAGTCTATTCAACAAACGGTGCTGGAGAACTGGATAGCCATACCAAAAGAAAGAAAGAGGACCCCTATCTCACACCTGATAGAAAAACCAACTCAATATGGATCAGGTACCTAAATATGAAAGTGACAACCATAAAACTCCTAGAAGAAAATGTAGGAAAACATCTTCAAGATCTTGTGGTAAGCGGCAGTTTCTTACCTTATATCTAAAGCATGAGCAAGAAAAGAAAAAATAGATGCATGAGGCCTCTTCAAAATTCAATACTTTTGCACTTCAAAGGACTTTGTCAAAAGGGCAATGGACTCATTGGGAGAAAATATTTGGCAATCACATGTGCGATAAGGATTTAATATTCATGATAAAGAAAGAGATCATACAAGTCAACAATAAAAAGACAAACTACCTGATTAAAAAATGGGCAAAAGACTTGAAAAGACAATTGTCCAAAGAAGAAATATAAAAGGTGAAGAAACACATGAAAAAAATGTTCATCACTAGTGATTAGAGAAATGCAAATAAAAACTGCAATGAGATATTATTTCATGTCGTTTAGATGGGCCGCTATGAAAAGGTCAGAAAACTGTAAATGTGGGAGAGTATGCAATTCACCTGCAGTCAGCTTATGCGATTGTAGAGTCCAGATTTCTTTATGCTAATGAAGCAAACAATCAGAATTCTTTCCAGAGTCATCCATTTATAAGTAACTCATACTTGGTCACTAGAGCATCTTCATGCAAACCTCTTCCAACAGAGGCGGAGGGGCTATTTCTGCTGGCATAGAAGTGAGGTATTTGCTGTTCAACTCAGAATTATCCAAATCTTCCCAAATGCCAGCTTTCCAATTCCTAGTGAATATCTTACAATTCTCTAAAAGGCCTGGCAAGGCTTTGAAAACAATCTACATTTAATTCTGTACCTTGCTGGATTAGACCCTATTTGTTATTTTTTGGCTGTATAAGTCCTGTACTTCAAGATATAAGATTCTCTTCAAGCAGCTATAGAAGGCAAAGGAAATCCCTGGCTCTAACCATTCCTCAAGACACTAATTTAAGGTACTTAACCTGACATTTTATTTATTTGAACTCCTCTCAAATCGGAGAAGCAGGCCACCTCACCTCATATCCCTCATACCCATCATATTTCACTGTATCAGTTGGCGAACTGTCCAGCAAAGTTGTGTCTTTAAAGGACTCTTATTCGAGCTAAATACAAATAGTACTTTACTAATTGTCTCATTGCAAGGTGCCATGGAAAACTAGGATCCCAACATACAATAATAATCATATCCCCAAGACTATGAATTGGATTGGATTACATCACCTAAAAGGCATATTCAAATCTTAACACCCTGTGCCATGAATGTGACCTTATTTGGAAATAGGGTCTTTGAAGATGCTATTAGTTAAAGATGAGGCCAGACTGAAATATAGTGGGCCCTAATCCAACACAACTAGTGTATTTACATGAAATGAATTAGACATTGACTACAGGGGAGAATACAATGTGAAGCAGAGATTGAAACCCATTGATTATTGGAAAACCATGAGAAGGAAGAAGCAAGGAAGGTTTCCCCCAGACAAATTTTTGGCTTCTAGCTTCTAGAAGTGTGAGGCAATTAATTGCCATTGTTTTAAGCCATTCCATTTTGTGATACTTTGTCATGGAAGCACTAGCAACTAAGACACTCACTGACTTCAAAACAAAGAGGTTAGATTCTCATCCCAAAACATCTATTATCTAAATTGACTTTTGGAACCAAATATAGAATGAGTTGCAGATAAAAGAAATCACAATTGAGCTATTTTAAATAACAGGGGATTTAATAAGGGGTGTCAGATACTTAGAAATAATTAGAGTGCTAAGAAGAGCAAATTCTAAACTGAGAAACCAGAAATGTCTCCAAGAAAAGAGTGCACTTCCATCCTCCAAGGATACTGCTCCTTCTGCTGATATATCAGAAAGCTGATTTCTCAACTGTTGGCTCAAATATCAAGCACTTTAGCCAAAATCTTGGAGTAAGGATGGTACTACTACAATAATTGGCTCTTGGAAGATACTGCTGTACCTGAAGATTGAGAAATATTAAGCAGTCTCAAGTAGCTTTGGCTCTAGGAAAATACCACCTTGCTATGCTCCAGGGAACAGAAACTTGATACCAAAACTATTTACTTCAATATATTTGTTGGGGACTGAATCATGTCCACACAAAAGGCATTTTTAGGTCCCAAACTCTGATCCATTGGAACCCTAAATTATGCTGAGACTTTACCAGGTAAATCTGCAATGGCCTGCCCTGTGGAGACCTCACCTTGTCAACCTTGTATCATCCAGCCTCCAGCCTGCCCCAGGGAGTCTGGACCTCCTCCCAGTCCTGAAGCAGGTACCAGACAATCTCCGCCATGCACTGCCCAGCCTCCAGACTGCCCTGAGGAATCTGCCTTCCAACCACTGCCTGAAGAGATTAATCCTGTCTCACCAGAAGAAAATACAGAGGAATGCCCAGAGGACAATAGCTTGCAAGACAATTCTAATCCTTCTCCTTACCCACAACTACCACCCCTCTTGTCTTCAAGACCTATTACTAGACTAAAATCACAACAAGCCCACAAAGGTGAAATACAAAGTGTGACCCATGAGGAAGTATGCTATGCTCTGAAAGAACTGAATAAGTTTTCCAACTTATATAGACAGAAATCAGGGGAACGTGTGTGGGAATGGATACTAAGGGTTTGGGATAATGGTGGAAGGAATATAAAGTTGGATCAGGCTGAATTTATTGATATGGGCCCACTAAGCAGAAATTCTGGATTCAACGCTGTAGCTTGAGGGGTTAGAAAGGGCTCTAACAGTTTGTTTGGGTGGCTGACTCAAGCATGGACCAAACAATGGCCTAGCATGTCTGAGGTTGAGATGCCTGATTTGCCGTGGTATACAGTAGATGAGGGGATTCAAAGGCTTAGAGAGATTGGAATGCTAGAATGGATTTACCACTTAAGACCTGCCCACCCACCCCAGGAATGTCCAGAGGACACACCTTTAACCAGGACTGTGAGGAATAAATTTGTAAGACTAACCCCATATTCTCTGAAGAGCTCTGTGGTTGCTCTTTTCTGTAGTCCAGATATTACTGTGGGGAGGGCTGTAATAGAATTAGAATCCTTAAACATTATGGGGATTTTCGGATCTCAGTCCAGGAAAAGTCAAGTATTGGCAATGAATCATCAAAGGCAAGGTGGGCGTGGCTACTACAATGAAAGGCAGATTCAAAGCAGCACACAGAATAGTCTGAATCACATGGAGTTATGCATTGGCTAATAGATCATGGGGTACCCAGAAGTGAAATACACGGGCAGTCTACTAAATTTCTTCTGGATCTGTATAAGCAGAAGAGTTCTAGGTTGAGTGAACAAAACCCTAACTCAAATTACAGATGCAGAGAATTACGGCCCCTTAATCAATTGCCAGACTTGAGACAGTTTGCAGACCCAGAGCCCCTTGAATGAGGGGAAGGCCGGGTCCCCTCGGGGAAGGATCCTGTTAAACTGCCAAAAATTTATACAGTTAATCTTCCTCCCACCTTTCCCCAGGGAGACCTACTTTTGCCAGAGTAACTGTGCATTGGGGAAAAGGAAATGATCAGATATTTCAGGTATTATTAGGCACTGGCTCAGAAGTGACATTAATTCCAGGAGACCCAAAATGTCACTGTGGTCCACCAGCCAGAGTAGGGGCTTATGGAGGTGATTGATGGAGTTTTTGCTCAGCATCTCACAGTGGGTCCAGTGGGTCCCCAGACCCATTCTGTGGTTATTTCCCCAGTTCCAGAATGCATAATTGGAATAGACATACTCAGTAACTGGCAGAATCCCCACATTGGATCCCTGACTTGTGGAGTGAGGGCTATTATGGTTGGAAAGGCCAAGTGGAAGTCACTATAACTACCCCTACCTAGCAAAATAGTAAATCAAAAGCAATACCAGATTCCTGGAGGGATTTCAGAGATTAGTGCCACCATCAAGGATTTGAAGGATGGAGGGTGGTGATTCCCACCACATCCCCATTCAACTCTCTTATTTGGCCTGTGCAAAAAACAGATGGATCCTGGAGGATGACAGTAGATTATTGTAAACTTAACCAGGTGGTGACTCCAATTGCAGCTGCTGTCCCAGATGTGGTATCATTGCTTGAGCATACCCTGGTACCTGGTATACAGCTGTTGATCCGGCAAATGCTTTTTTCTCAATTGCCATTAGACCACCAGAAACAGTTTGCTTTCAGCTGGCAAGGACAGCAGCATACTTTCACTGTCCTGCCTCAGGAGTATATCAACTCTCCAGCCCTGTGTCATAATATTGTCCGCAGGGACCTTGATCATCTCTCCCTCCCACGAGACATCACGCTGGTCCATTATATTGAAGATATCATGCTGATAGGACCTAGTGAGCAAGAAGTAGCAAAGACTCTAGATTTATTGGTAAGGCATTTGCGTGATAGAGGATGGGGAAAATATAAAAATACAGGGTCCTTCCACCTCAGTGAAATTTATAGGTGTCCAGTGGTGTGGGGCATGTCGAGATATCCCTTCTAAAGTAAAGGATAAGCTGTTACATCTGGCCCCTCCTACGACCAAAAAAGAGGCACAACCCTTAGTTGGCCTCTTTGGATTTTGGAGACAACACATTCCTCATTTGGATGTGCTACTCTGGCCCATTTACCGAGTGACCAGTAAAGCTGCTAGTTTGATTGGGGACCGGAACAAGAGGAAGCCCTGCGACAGGTCCAGGCTGCTGTGCAAGCTGACCTACCACTTGGACCGTATGATCCAGCAGATCCAATGGTGCTGGAAGTTTCAGTGGCAAATAAAGATGCTGTCTGGAGTCTTTGGCAGGACCCTATAGGGGAACAACACAGACCCTTAGGATTTTGGAGCAAATCCTTGCCATCCTCTGCAGATAACCACTCTCCTTTTGAGAAACAGCTTTTGGCCTGCTACTGGGCCTGAGTAGAGACTGAACACTTAACCATGGGCCACCAAGTTACCATGAGACCTGAGTTGCCTATCATGAGCTGGGTATTGTCTGACCCACCACACCATAAAGTTGGGTGTGCGTAGCAGGACTCCATAATAAAGTGGAAGTGGTATATACGAGATAGGGCTCGAGGGAGTCCTGAAGGCACAAGTAAGTTACATGAGGAAGTGGCCCAAATGCCCATGGTCATCACCCCTGCCATGTTACCTTCTCTTCCTCAGCACAGCTTTGACCTCTTGGGGAGTCCCTTATAATTGGTTGACTGAGGAAGGGAAAACTCGGGCCTGGTTTACAGATGGTTCTACATGATATACAGGTACCACCTGCAAGTGGACAGCTGCAGCACTGCAGCCCTTTTCTGGGACATCCTTGAAGGAGAGTGGTGAGGGCAAATCCTCCCAGTGGGCAGAATTTGGAGCAGTGCACCTAGTTGCTCATTTTGCTTGGAAGAAGAAATGGCCAGAGGTGCATTTATACACTGATTCATGGGCTGTTGCCAATGGTTTGGCTGGATGGTCAGGGACTTGGAAGGAACATGATTGGAAAATTGGTGACAAAGAGATCTGGGGAAGAGCTATGTGGATAGACATTTCTGAGTGGGCAAAAAACATGGACATATATGTGTCCCATATGAATGCTCACTCACCAGAGGGTGACTTCAGCAGAGGAAGATTTCAATAATCACGGGATTAAGATGACCCACTCTGTGGCTAATGCTCAGCCTCTTTCCCCAGCCACTCCTGTCATTGCCCAATGGACTCATGAACAAAGTGGCCATGGAGGTAAGGATGGAGGTTATGCAGGGGCCCAGCAACATGGACTTCCCCTCACCAAGGCTGACTGGCTACAGCCACTGCTGAGTGCCCAATCTGCCAGCAGCAGAGACCCACACTCAGCATCGGATATGGCACCATTCCTCGAGGTGACCAGCCTGCTACCTGGTGGCAGGTGGACTACATTGGGCCACTTCCACCATGTAAGGGGCAGCGATTTGTTTTAACTGGAATAGACACATACTCTGGATATGGGTTTGCATTTCCTGCATGCAATGCTTCTTCCAAAACTATCATCCGTGGACTTACTGAATGTCTTATCTACCACCATGACATTCCACACAGCATGGCTTCTGATCAAGGAACTCATTCATTTCACAGCAGATAATGTGTGGGAATGTGTACATGCCCATGGAATTCACTGATCTTGCCATGTTCCCCATCACCTTGAAGTAGCTCGATTAATAGAACGGTGGAATGGCCTTTTGAAGACTCAATTATGGTGCCAACTAGGTGGCAATACCTTACAGGGCTGGGGCAATGTTCTCCAGGAGGCTGTGTATGCTCTAAATCAGCATCCACTCTACAGTGCTGTTTCTCCCATAACCAGGATTCATGGGTCTAGGAATCAAGGGGTGGAAATGAATCAAGGGGTGGAAATAGTGAATAGCACCATTCACTATTATCCCTAGTGACCCACTAGGAAAATTTTTGCTTTCTGTCTCTGCAAACTTAAGCTCTGCTGGTCTACAGGTTTTAGTCTCAAAAGGAGGAGTGCTGCCACCAGGGAACACAACAATGATTCTATTGAACTGGAAGTTAAGACTGCCACCTGGCCACTTTGGGTTCCTCTTACCTGTGGATCAACAGGCAAAGAAGGGAATTACTCTACTGGCTGGGGTGATTGATCCTGACTATTAAGGGGAAATAGGGTTGCATCTACATAATGGGGGTAAAGAAGAGTTTGTCTGGAATACAGGAGATCCTCTAGGGCACCTCCTAGTACTGCCATGCCCTGTGATTAAAGTCAATGGAAAATTGCAACAAACTAATGCCAGCAGAACTAACAACGGCCCAGAATCTTCAGAAGTGAAATTTTGGGTCACCCCACCAGACAATGAACCACAGCCAGCTGAAGTGCTTGCTTAGGGTAATGGAAAAATGGAATGGGTGGTGGAAGAAGGTAGTGATAAATATGAACTTCGACCACATGACCAGTTATAGAAATGAGGATTGGAATAGTCATGAACCCTTCTTCCTTCTTTTGTTATGAGCATGATTGTATATGTACACAAAATGAATTTCTTTGTTTTATTCCCCAACCTTTTCCCCTACCATATGAAAAGTTGTATTAATTTCATGTCATAATATTTAAGGCTGTCAAGTTTAAGAGTGAATATTACCCAAGGACTTGCACTCTATTCTGTAGGGAATTAATGCATTTCTGGTTGTACGCAGGTGAGTTGAACATTGTTAGGCAGAAATATTTATGTATGCTTGTCTGTTATTGTTTTTACTTAGAGACTAAGTACAGTTTAAGGTAATGTGTATGGTTGCCGAGTTGACAAGGGGTGGACTGTGATGGTTAGGCTAATGTGCCAACTCGGCCAGGTAATTGTGTCCAGGTGTTTGTTCCAGCAAGCACTGGGCTAATTGTAATACAAGAGCATTTATGGACTTTGATCACCAGTCAGTTTTCTGTGTGGATGGCTGATTACATCGGCATCAGTCAGGGAGATTGCATCAGCAATGGATGACGCTTTTATTCAATCAGTTGAATGCCTTAAAAGGGGAAGTGATTTCAACACTCAGAGAGAATTTCCCAGCTTGGTCTTTGGACAGCCAACTTCTCCAAGAAACTCATCAAGGACCTTTCATTGGACTTTCATCGGAGCCCCTGGCTTGCAGCCTGCCTGCGGAACCTGGACTTGTGCATCCCCACAGTCGAGTGAGAGACTCTTATAAAATCTCATGTTATTGACAGACATCTCCTGTTGATTCTGTTTCCTGAGAGAACCCTCACTAATACAGGTATGAACCCGTTTGTAACTTGAATCACTGGATATGTTATGAGTTGAGGTGTGCCCAAACTGAATGAGGGTGAGCCTTAATCCAATATGGCTGAAGTCCTTTCAAGAAAAGGAAATGGACTTGGAAGAGAGATCACTTGGAGCAGCCAGAGGCTGGAAGTCAGTGAAACCTAGAATAGAAAGAAAATGCCATCATGTGCAGCCAGAAGATCCTGACTCTAGGAGGAAGCAAGCCTTCTAGCCTCTGTAACTGTGAGCCAATAAATTCCTGTTGTTAAGTCAACTCATTGTATGATATTTGCTTTAGCAGCCAGGAAACTGAAACAATATCCTGTTTTGTTTCTGTAAATCCTGTTAATGCCACACTATCTAGGGCTGTTACACATTGAAGCTTCTTGTTCAACTTACCTCTAGCACAAGCATCAAAGTCTAGCACAAGTACTTCAGACCAGAGGAACCTTAATTACATCCAGAGCTCTGGCTACAAAGTAGTCTAGGAAAAGCAATTTTTATCTTTCCAGTCCCTTAAATGAAAGAAGCCAAAAAGAGAATACAGGGATAGGTTCTGAGCTCACTGATTTACCATATATACTACAATCTTCATGATTTTTCATTTGATGTAATAAAGGTTCAAATTTTGGCCACATCAGGCATCTTGAAAAGGTCCTTTCCATTTATTTCTTGGACAAAACTTCTAGTTTTTCTGCTTCTATGTCATATTTTTCCCATTTTCTTTAGTTAGTTCATCCTTTCCTTCATTCAATTACACCTTTAAGGTTAGATTCCTAGGATTCCAACTTCATTTCCATATTTTTATTAATGTTTAGAAAAAGTTCCATGCTTATAAATAGAACAAGTAAGTTTTTTGTATGATACTTATGGAGAGCCTGTAGTTGAAACTCACTATATTCTGAGCTATTTCTCACCATCCAAGACAATATTGTTTCTATTTTTGTTCTGTACTTCATGCATTTACAAAATTAATCTATCTTTTTGTTTGTTTCCAAAATAGAAACTGCCATAATAATGCTTAATGTCTTTTTATAAAAGATATATTTTTTACCACATGTACTCATAAGGTTCAGATAGATACACCAAGGTGGGACATGCCTTCTGGTTCACAATCACCATCCTCTTTACTTTGACTCTTTGACTCAATTCTATTTACCACCTGTCTTCACGATAACTGTATTTCGACTACTTCTAAACCTTTATATAGCAAACTCCCTTCCTTAAATGCCCATCATTGCAAGACTCATATTAGAAATGCCCATTAGGAAATCACACTAGCCCACCAAAATTAATGAGTAAGCCTTATTTTAAAAAGTCAGCTACTATTGTAGCATTGTTTACCTTGATTAATGACATAACTGTACACCATACTTAAACAAAAGCCTGGCAGTCATCTTTATGTCTCACTCTCCTTATCTTTTTGTACAATGCAATTCTCTATATTGTATTATAATTTTCTGTTTGTGTGACTCTCTCCCCATCTGTCCTGTGATTTTGTTGTTTCTTTCTATTGGAAGTATATGAGTGTGCAATATTTTGCTTTACTCATTTTTATACCACAAGCAATCATTATATCATTATATTACTGCCTTTCATGTAACTGGTACTTAATATTTTAATACTTAATTAGTATTAAATACATAAAGGAATAAAATATTTCAAACAAACATTTTTCTAATGCTCATACACACATAAACAGACATTTAATATAATATTAGTGGGTAAGAGACTTTTATGAGTAGATTGAACTTCAGTAGGGATTGAATGCATTTCACATATATTTCAGGTTAATTCTGTTGTTTATCCAAAAAAGAAATGTAATAGGTAAACTTTAAGAAACAAAAAAATATTTGTAGGGCTTATGGTATAACAAAACATTTTGTATTTTGGTTTGTGTTTTGTTGTCTATAGGTTTCCTTACATAAGAGCGGAATGTAAGTAGAAATATTTGAACAGCAAATTTCTAATAGCTTTTCAGGACTACATGTGGTAATGGACATATTATGCCCTCTAGGAAAAATTTTACCTTCAGTTTAGCATCACTTATTAAGCAGGAATGCACTAAGAATCTATTTATTTTGTCAAAACATTTGGGAACTAAGAGATACCCATGAATTTCAATTATTGGTGTGAATAAACAATAATTAATTTTTAATAAAAACAGACAAGGAAGCAAATAAACATAACAAAAACAAAAGCAAAAAACCAAAGAGGTGCTATAATCAGGTGACATCCATGTTAGAGATTCATTTGGAATTCCAAGAGGAGAATGTCTTTGAGATTGTTCAAGAAAACTGCTCACAATTGAGAGGAATACCAAACTACAAAGAGGCAGCTATCAAACTTATTCATTCAACAATGTACTTAATAAATATTTATTTTTCAAAGTATTGGTACTTAGGAAATATCTGAATACTAAGATAAATTAAAAAAATAAATGGGTATAAACGGAAGTAAAGAACTGAGGGACAGAAAGTGTAAAGAACTCTTTCAAGAACTTTTGCTGCAAAGAGAAGCAAAGAAATTGTTGTTAGCTGGTGCAGGAAATGGAGTATAAATTACACTATGGTTGTACTGTGATTATTTAGAATAATTCAATAAAGAAGGGAATTAATACCGAATGAAATACATGAAAGAATTTCTGGGATACTGTCCTGTGTAGGAAAGAGGAAATAGGGCATAAGAAGAGGAGCTCATTTTAAAAAGTAGGTAATGCACATGTTTCATCTTATTCAAAGGCAGAATAGCAAGTCTATAGATGGATGCTGGATGTGGATGGAGGCGGTGGTTGGAGCTTGTGGTGCTTATTTTCTGTCTGATTCTACTTTGTAGCCAAGGAGAAACTAGTTCATCCATCAGCTAAGAGCGAAGACAGCAGGAAATGTTGGAAAGCCAAGGAAAGAAGAGAAGTTGTGAAATAATTGTCTAGAGAGGGAGCTATAGCATGATTGCCAGGAAATATTAATGCTCAGTTGATTTCCATGGTAAGGCGAATCAGGATCATCTTGTGTTTGCCTCAAGCCTCATTTAACTGGGCAGGTGACTATGTGCATTAGAGGAACTGCTGGATTTAATCAAGGTTGAGGTTACTCCACGGTCTTGCCTGTAACATATAGAACAGAGACAAGTCAGCGCCATCCCAGTCACTGACTCAATTTTCTGGTCTACGTGTTTGAGCATGAGGTAAATGAAAATATACCTGAGGGTAGCATATGCCTTCAACATGGTAAAATACAAATATCTTGGAAGCAATAGAAAAGTATTTCTTTGTGAGCTAAGCAACATACTTTCTGTTAGTTATTCAAAACTCACTGAGCTGAAAGTAACAGAAATTGGATTACTATTGAAAGTATAGAAAATAATATAGTGCTCTAAAAGCAGTCTACAGCCCCTAGTTATTTATATTTTTCCAACAAAGTGTTTGAAACAAATAGAAATTTCCACTCAAGAGTTTATTGTGCTACATTGTAATTTTATTACGCAGATGGTCAGCCATAAAATAAGCCTTTAGAATACATTCCGCAAAATCAGAATGCATTGCACTGCTTGGTCATTTTTCTTCCTATGATCAAATAATTCACTATTGTTTGTTCAAATAATGAGGAATTGCATTAAAAGGGTTACAGAAATGTCTAGCATAAAATCTGTAACTTTCCTATATTTCCTTCCATACTCCACCCTACTAGCTCCTCATATGCTTACGTTCTACTTTCCATCCATTATATGCCTCTGAAGAGAAAGCCACTCTGCAGTAAACTAGCATTATGATCCTATTTTGAAATTTTAAAATTTAATACAGTCTATGTTGTGTCCAATTTAGCACAATTGTGTTCTTTCCAAAGACATAGAAACAGTGGGTCGTTTGCAACTACCCAATTCCTTTTTGCTCAGTAGATACAGTTACCATGACTACAGGACACAGCAGAGAACAACAGCACACCAAGTTCCCTGCACTTTAATAAGTGGTTCCCTTAATCTATTGCTATGTTCATAGCTTATACAGAAATTTAAAATGAGCAGGATGCTAAACTCTAGAATGCCCATACCACTGTATACGAAAACGCCATTCTAGTCTCTCTTAAATTCTTTTATACATGACCATTCGCAATAGTGCTTTTTAGTACTTAGATGACTTATCATGCTACAATGTCATGAGTTTCTAAAATAGAATAATGGTAAACAAAAAGCAATATAAACTGAAAAAAATGCCTCACTAATTTGTGTTTAACATTTATGAGTATATGCGTGTGGGCAGAGATCTTATCGCTCTCTTTGAAATTCATACAGATAGAGGGTCTGGCTTCATCAGTTAATATTATTTTTTCCTATTAAACTCATTTTTTGTATTATTTATTTATATTTTTAGGAGGTACCGGGGATTGAACCCAGGACCTCGTACATGGGAAACAGGCACTCAACAACAGAGCTACATCCGTTCCCCCTTTTTATTTTTTTTTATTTTTATTTTTATTATACTCATTTTTAATGAGATTTCTACCTTTTTTGAAAACAGAATGTATTACCTGAGGCAGGTGCTTAGTAACCTTATGTTGGATTATCCATCAAAGTCATTTATAAAAACAAGCATTTAGTAATAAAAAGGAAAAAACTGACTCATCTTGAGCAAGTTGAAATATATATATATCATTTATACATGAACATACACAAACAATAAGTGTATAGTAAAAGTTGTGAACTTAATTTTCCTCTCTGACTTTTCTGAACAAGCAACATGAAGAGACTAGGAATATGTGTTGAGTGCTTATGGACTTGGGTCCTATGTGCCAGTTCAGGAAATCTGCTCTCAGACTCTTGAGATAGTGTCTCTAGGGATTTTCCAGACTGTCAAAAGCAATTCTTCAGCTTGAATGATGAGCCCTATACCTGCAGGACCCCCAGGCCTTCAGTGAGGACCTGGGTCAAGGGTATACTTCCACCTTGAAGGCCTTTTCCAGCACCTTTGCTGGAGGCTCCAGATAGCCCTTCTCCCTCCACACTTTGTTCCCCTCTTTTCTCATTTTCCACTCATGTTTTATTTCCCCATCAGACTATCAACTCTGTGAGGCCGCAGTCTCTGAACATTTGTATATGGACCCCTCAAGGTGCTTGGCACGGAGCTGTATGTGTGTGTGCATTTATGTTTGCTGAGTAAAGCCATAACTGAAACTACCTGTGTATGGTAAGGTAAATCAGACCAATTAAAGGCTAGTATAAAGTCTAAAAATATATATGTATTTATTAAATATCGTACTGAGAGAACCTCAACATGAAAGATCATCACTCTTACCCACGCTTTGGCATTTTTAATTGATCTAATTTAAAATTGTCCCATAACTTTTTTTTCTCTCCCTCCCTCACCAGTCTTTGCTTACTAGATTATTTTTGTTCCATTCTGCTTCAAACGTGGTCCAACAATTTGCTTAATTTTTGCTGGAATGGTGGCTTCCTGCTTTGATATAGTTGATCTTGAAGTGTGAATCTCAAAAACAAATTCACGAGCCTGGTCTGAATTTGTATCTATTCTTTTTATTCTAAGTCCTGTGTGTCCAAAGTGTCTGGCACCCACTTATTTGAGCTGGGATGGATCTGTGAGGCACGTCCCAAGGCAACTATTAGGTACAGAGGTGAAAATATTCCACTCTTCAACACAACAGTAAAGCCAAGTGGGGGCCAGACTAACCTTCAACCTGACTTCAGTCAAATGAGCCAGAAAGGTGTTTTGGAGATCTGGAAACAGTTATATGTGCTCCCCTGCAGAATGTTCTCCTCAAGTCAAGAGAGAATTACTCTGAGGAAACCATGAATATCTGTATTTTTCAGTTTGACAGAGAGAGCACAGGTGTGGCCAGTTCCTTTTTGGAAGACCCAAGAACAAGATTGACAGACTGACTATGTGCTTTGCTGGAAGTGCCAATTAGACTGTCAGTTTGAGATTACCATTTGTGTTCTGACCTTGCCAGGGCAAATAATGTGTTTCACCTGTGGGCCAGGTGTGAACCATACACCAAAGACATCTGGTGCAGAATCTGTTAAAGAAGGTTGCCTGGATTGTGCAAATAAACAGGAACAGAGAGAAGCTGGAATTTTGGGACATCACTGGGGACTGAGAAGAAAATTAATTTTCAGAAGAAAAAGAAATGAATTTGGCCATATCAAGGGAATTGCAATTGAGAGATCCTCATCAATAGGGAGGGAGGTGCCTCAAAGAACTCCTGAAAACATCCAGAAAAAAGAGTCAGGTTTAAACTCTCAATTCCATGGAGTCCCAAGGTTAAAACTGCCACCTTGAAAGTCAAGAAAGTCAAGAAAGAGAATTTCCTGCTGTCCTCACCTGTCCTTCCTCCACGCCTCAACCTGGCCACGGCAGAAACCAAGACTAGATTAATTAGTTACGAAGAGTAGAGGCAGAAGGGAAAATGGAGAAAGGGAAATCAGTAATGTCTCCATTCCTTCTTTAATGGTGGCCTCCCTGCCTGTAGCAGGCTGGCACTTGGCAAGAGGAGAGGGAACATGACGGGAAGTTGAAGGTGAGCCACACTCCTTACCAGGGGTCCAAGCTCAGGGTGGCGTCAGCAGCTCTGACCTAGGGTGACTCCTCGAGATGTAGAACAAGGCTATCTGCACATCGCATATTAAAACAAGTATGGAGAACACTGAAATTATGAGGCTGTGACAAGCTCTGTGCCAGCATATTATCATTCATTTTAGATGGTAAAATTATCTGCTTTAGGAAAGCTGGCATTTCAGTATCTGTTGGACTGTAGAATAAATGGAGATCTATTAGTGAAACAATTTCTACAAAAGAAACGTATCCAAGAAATTAAAATATATGTAAGAACAATAGCTATTTTAAAAAGCATAATTCCCATTTAAAATAACTACAAAAATACCTAGATTTAAACCAAAGAAAAAATTCTAACCAGAGTCTATAGGAGTAAAATCACAGAACTCATCTTTAAATGAGAAGGAAAAGGTGAGTAAATGGAGATTTGAAGAGATGATTCTGATGGAAAAATAAAATAAAACGTTTGTTCTTTCATCCTCCAAGTGACCTAGAAAATCAACTACCATTAATACCCTGAAGGATTTCTTCTACTTGGCAAAATTATTCTACTTAATTTGGACTTAGAATAAATAAAATTGTCAATAAAATACTTAAAATGATCTTATGAGTTAACTTAAACTGACAATTATAAACCATTTTGTAAGAGTATAATAAGTAAAACAGGATTGTTTTGACATGGACAAAAACATAGAGCGGCCGAACAGAATCTAGGAACACAGGCAGTCATAACCATTTGTTATACGATGAAAGGAGCATTTTAAATTGAATTTCAGTAAATACCTCTGGGACAACTTGTCAAACAGTATATTCAGGAAATGAAATAAAAGCAGAGTTGAACTTCTTAAAAATATGAGAAAGGAAGTTCCAAGTGAATTATAGGAATGAGATATAAAATAATAAAGAAAACACAGGAATATATTTATTTGATATCAGGTTATGAAAGGACTTTTCAATAACAAAACTATGGGAGAAACAATGAAGGAAAGGCTGGCAAAATTTGAGCCTATGAAATCCCATAGGCCTACATGTCCCCGGAATAGCACGTCTTAGATACCATCCATTCCCGTGGGTGTGAACCCACTGTAAGGACTTTGATGAGGTTCCTTCAGCTAAGCTGTGGCCCACCTCAGTCAGGATGGGGCTTAATCCTAGCACTTCAGAGCTTTATGAGCAGAATGAAATTCACACAAGAGAGAGAAGGCCACGGGGGAGCAGCAGCGGCCAGAAAGGGCTGCCGTGCGCCTTGCCGTGTGACCAGCAGCTGGCCCCAGGCAGCAGTCTTGGGGAGAGAGCAGTGCTTGATTGTGCCTTGATGTGGGCTTCTTCCCAGCCTGAAACGTGAGTGAGTGGATTCCCGTTGGTCAACCCGAACCGTTTCATAGGGTAGTCTCGAGCAACCCAGGGAACTAAGACACCCCGTGAGATCCCGCAGGCCCATTCTCAACGTGCCCCGTTCCCACCCGTGGCCCCAGGCAAGGACTAATGTGCTTCCTATTTCTTCTGAGCATTTCATACAAATGGAATCACACAATGTGTGGTTTTCTGTGTCAGACCTACTATGATGAGTGTCATCTGTTCTGCTGTGAAGAATGACTCTTCCTTTCGGTGAGAGCATAGTTTTGGGTTTGCAAAGGCAAATCAAAGTCTCTACTCCGAAGAGCTAAACAGCTTCCCATTAACGCGTACAAGGCTGTTCCTATGGCTTTGGAGGTATATTTCCTATTATTTCTTCAGCTCAAGTTTCATTTTAGAGAACCTTTTTTGCTCCCTTTGGATAGTGTTGTAGTCTCACTTAGAATCCAGGAGGAAAAGAGGCCTGAAGAGCCAAGTGGCAGGTTAATTTGAAAAATAACCACTTATGGAAAAAACTAGCGTTTGAGGAAGATGGGGGCACCAACCAGGACCCCCAGCAGACCATCTTATCAGAGGAGAATGGCCGTAACGCAGAGGTGCATCGCTACATCAGGGCAATCGAGGCCCTGAAGCCCCTGTGCTCTCTACGCTCAGACCATTTGATTCAAAGCGCGCACGCACAGCGGAAACCCAGCCTACTTTCCATTACCGCAGGCAGCCTGGGGAAGGCAGGCTTACATCTCTTCTCTTTGGAGCCACGCATTTCATACTTTAGACACTGCAAGTTAAAAAGGACTGAATACTATATGTGGATCAGGTTTTACTTAACTGGGAGGTGAGGAATAAAACTGCATTACATTTCTGTGAAGCATACCCAAAAACTGCATGCTGAGTGTTAGGCATCAAAATTCAAAAAATCCCGTGACTGTTCCTCCCTCCAGAGGAACTTCTTGGCATCTTGCATCCAGCCGTGTTAATGGGGCCTTTCCATCTCAATAAACCTTCTCATGGCTTTGCCTTTAAGACTGTATTTTACTATGCACAGGTAAGCCTTATGCATACTGAGTGCTGAGCATTTATTAGCATTGCTTGGAGTTTGGTGGGTTTATCCATCCCTCAGTAACTTGTTATACATTATGAAATGCAACTAAAGAAAGAGATTCCTTGCTTGAAAGGAAATCTGAAGTCAAAATACTATTCTCTCTCTCTCCTCTCTCTCCCTTTCAATCTCACAAGGCTGATGGAAACTGAGTTACACAGATCAACACTGTACTCAGAATTTTCTTTGGTGAAGAAGTATTACTGTTAGAATCAGAAAATTATGTTTACCTAATTGTGTCAAATGAGAGTAATACAAAATGAAATTTCCCAAAATGAAGGCATAAATCTGAAAATCTTCAGGAAAAAAAAAAATGCCATGAATTCCTCATGCCTCCTCAAAGCAATTATTCCAGAGGCCGAATTTCCAGTCTGACCGGTGTGAGCACCAATGTCTCTAGCTAGGGTTTTGCTGGGTTACAGTCTTGAGGTTAGAGTGGTATCATCTTAGACTAACTGCCTGTGATCAAATTAAATTAGGTGGAGCCCCGAGGACTGCCGCTCCTCCCTCTGCACTAGTGTTGTAAAATTTTACTGAACCCCTTTTTTCCCCACGGAGCTCTTGATGTTCAGTCTTGACCTTATTTCTTAGGTTTAGTTCTACTACATCAGAATAAAAAGGGTATTTCAGAATTGTTGTAGGTTGTCTTAATTTTAAAATGAAATCACCTAGTATAGAAAATTAAAGCACAAAACAGGTCAAAGAGTTCATAGTAACATAACTACTATAATACATAGGGATAGGGAAATAATTCTGGATATTTTTGAATTGGTGCTTAAGTATAAGCACAGATTAACTGTGAAAAAAATAGACCTGGGTCAAAATATTTAAAAATCATAGCCTTTAAATTTTCCTCAAGGGAGAGTTCAGATAAACACACACACATTCACACAAAATGTGGCTCACTGTAGATTTCCATGTCCCAATCCCCGAAATTTGTGAAGATGTTTCTTTAACTGGCAAAGGCACTGGCAGATAAAAATAAATTAAGGATTTTGAGATAGGGAGATTATCCTGGATTATCCAGGTGGTCGCAAAGTAATCACGGGTGTATTACAATGGAAAGAGGGAAGCAGGAGAGTGAGAAAAGAAAACTGGCCAAAGGAAGCAGAGGTTGAAATAGGAATGAGGGAAGCCTCTAGAATATGAAAAAGGAAAGGAACCAAATTCTCCCCGAGTGCTTCCAAAAGGAACACAGCCCTGCTGGCCCATTTTAGACTCCTACCTCTAAAACAGCCAAAGAATTAAATTGTATTGCTTTAAATCACTAAATCTGTGATTTTCACAACAGCAGCAGGAAACTAATACAGAGGGATAATGGTTAGCATTACCGTATTTATCTATATATACAAAACCTACGTATCAAAATTAAGAACACGCCCTCCATCCTCTGAAGATTATTATATGATTTATTTAAAAGATTGTTATATAATGATTACATGGATCTACAATATGTTCCTTTCTAGACAGGGTGACCTTGCGACAGATGTGCAAGGGAGTCTGTTCCTTGCAGTCTCCTGTGGGAGGTGGGGGGGTCTGCTCCTGTCACTGACACTTGGTTGTGCCATAGAAGATACGTGGCCAGTGGCAGGTATCACAGAGCAGCCTGAAGGTACAGGGAGCCCCTAGCTTGCATGTAATTTGTGAAAAACCAATACCAAGTCTCAACAAAGTTAACATACATTTAATATAGACAAAATGAGGGTTGTAGTCATTTCACTGACCACCTGAAAATAACACACAAATATGCAGGAGAAATACCAACATCTAGTAGAGATATTAGTAGTTCCTTTAAGAAAACTATATCTTGATTTATGACGACAATTTAATGCTTGCGGTTAAAGAAGGTCAGGTTTATACATTATTCCTCAAAAGACTCCTCAAAATTAATTTTGCTAATTTCCATCTGAAAGTTTTCTTGTGCACATATGAAAAGTGAATGATAGATGTTTGAGTATCGGCTCCTTGATCAGGCTAAGAACTTCTCAACCGTTTTATATCAAATTCCTGAATCAGAGTATCGGTCAATTCAAATCACAGTTCAGCGTCTTCATCCCATTAATATGATCAAGTGAACACTTGGAAGTTCATTCTGGCAAAGGTGAAACATCTGACATTATTGTGAAATGCTTTCTTAAGTTCAGCTACGTGGTTTAAATTAGAAAATAACAATTTTTTTCTGCAGATATAGCAAAAATACAAAATTTGGTGGAGCACAATAAGAATTTTATATTCTTACTAAATTAAGAAAACTGTGGAGCATAAATGTATCTGGAATTGGCTGCAATTCAAATAATGCATAAGTATCTCCATACAAGCTGGGATAGTCTACTAATAAGAATAGGAATCACAGTTTTTATTTTTAAAAGAGTTTTTGTATTACATAGTGTAACTGAACTACAGAAATTTTGTGAGAAAGATGATTCTGAACATAATAAATACTTGAGTTTGGCAGTAGTCTCTCTTTCTCTCTTTCCCCTGTTCTCTGGTATCCCTCTAGTGTTTATCACCAGTTAGAATTATTTGAGCCTTTGCAAATCATCATATATGTCCCAGAATGATACTGAAAAGTTTTGCAGAAGAGTGTTCTGTATTTTGCTTGGTTTTTGTCCAATACATATCTTGCTGTATCTATCAGATATATTTAAACAACTCTTTTAATCAGAAGAGTACCAGAAGTTAAGTTTTTATGAGTTATAATTACTAAAACCAATCTTTAAATAAAAAGATATTGATATTTATTCCCACAAAAGCAAAGGAGAAATTAAACAAATGGATGAGTGAGAGCTGAAATGATGTAAACAAAATTGCTTTTAAAGTTTTATAATTGTTCTGTGTAATTTCTTGAATTCTGGAAATACTATTTTGTCGGGCTCTTTTACTTTAAATTGTAATTATATTTTGTAGTGGACTAGAATGGAATTGAGGAGACCTACAAGTTGTCAGAATTTAAATCAACTAAAACCCTCATAGCAATGCTAGAGACACCATATATAACTAACTTGTTCTTATAAAAATACTTGTTGAAGAAAAGTACTCTGGCTGGAAGGAAGAGGATGGTAATTAGGAAATTATTTGATTTGAAATATTTACACCTTCTAACAAAACAGTATGAGAATTGAGAATATGTGCAACTCCATTGACTGTGCACCAAGCTCACCGGGCCCTTCAGCACATCAGGAGATGATGGTCTCAGATTAAAACCCTACAGTTTAAAAAGAAGCCAGTTTGGGTATCAGGAATACAAAATTTATTAATAAAGTGCAAATTTAAGAAGATTACAGATATTTTGATGAAAAGAATTGGAAATATATAAGACTATTAAAATATTCATCAGAAAGATACAAATGACATAATATTTGAGACAAATATGGCCAAAAACTGATTAAATTAATTCTTCTGTTTGTTTTCCTTTAATAAAAAGATAAATCAACTGAAAGAATGTTACATTCTTCCAGTTTAAATATGGACAATTATAGGTAATTATTCATTTTTAGAAAATATTTTAATTTTCAAATAGTTTTGAATAGAGATTATATAGGTCTTCAGCATAACAAAATCAAATTTGGACAATAAATAAACTATTTTTCAATTATAGTTTTAAATCATTTTAGCACACCATTTTGCTCTGAAAATTTAGGTGATAAATTCTACATCAACTTATCTAGATAAAATATTACATGTAACTCATAAATATATTTCAATCATTCAAAATCAATGCTATTACAGTAAGTTCGAAGAAACTTGTTGCTGTAGGGCCGTTTTGTTCTTGGTTCTCTATTTCAGCTACTGTTCTCCTCACAGGCTGCAGTTCAAATCCTTAATATCTGTCATTTCATTGGCGTAATTAATAAAAGCTAATTTTCAAAATTAATCACTTGAGATGTAACATTCTTTCTATACACTGATATAAAATTAAATTCATATTAATTCGTGTCTTGGAGAATTTTAAGTTGAAATGATAAAGACAAGAACATATGTATCATCTTTAACATCAAAATGCCTTCTGTGTATTTAAGGTTAATGTGTAATTTGAGCATTAATATTGTTCTAAGCACATTATTGAATATCACAGTAGCATATAACAACAGTAAGTTATATAGATTCACTTTGACAACTAGGTGCCGTTGTCACCTTTGTACCAGGCAAGTCCTTGGTGCATCAGCCAGGCTTACACTTCAGCGGGGTCCGTTATGTCTACTCAGCCCCCACTCAGAAGCCTGGGGAAGTCTCCCTGGAAATGACCGGCACAGAAGCCGCAACTCTTAATGCAGCCTCAAGCTATAAAATGCTCTTTAACACAAATCTGTGCATTTGTAATTTTATATAAAGCATAAACAAGAAAATATAAGTGATTCTTTACTACAGTTATTTCTCTTTCCCTTTTTTTTGGTGGACTTTCTCTCACCGCCTTTGCTTTCCTCTCCTGTACCAGACTCTTCCCCAGATAACCTAGGTTAACAAACTTGCAGTCATTCTTCCAAGTTTCTTCCAATACATATATATTCATTTACATATATGCATAGATTATTTTTGTATTTTTGTGTTATCAAAAATGCTTATCATATCGTTCACATATCTAGGCGCCTTGTTTATCTTGTTTAACAACACATTGAGGAAATTCATTCTATTCAACTAATTTAATTCTAATTCATTGTCTTAAGGTTGCATTATTTCCATGGTGTGGAGATGCCATGGCCCATCAGTGGTTTCCTTACTGATGTACATACGTTCGCACTGAGTCCAGCTGCTTGCTGTTAATATGAACAAACCTGCTATAAACATGCTTTAACCTTTGCACTTATGAACTTGTGTTTGTATTTCTATGGGATGGAGTTCAAAAAGTAAATTCCTGGATTGAAGGATATATACTTTTTTCCCCATTTTAATAGAACTTGCCAAATTGCTTTTAAAAAAGGCTGACACATTCACATTTCCATCTTGGAATATATATAAGTAGTTTTTGGCTCTAAAACCGAATAGTCTTAGAGTATTTTAAAGTTTCCCAGTATGATGAGTATAAACTGTTATTTCAATTTTACTTCAAATTTCCTTTACTAGTAGTAGGTTTGATAGCATTTCATATATAAAAATATATAGGCCACTTCAATTTGTTCTTTTGTGATCTATTATATATTTGGCACAATCTTTTATTATATACTTCGACATTTATGACAGTTGTAAAAGCTTTTCATACATAATAGATTTTAGTACTCTGTCATCTCTTTTACAAATATATTTTTCACAATGTGTAATTTCCTGTTCACTTTGCTAAAAATATATTTTTCTATAAAATTTGATGGTCAGATGAACATCTAGGTTTCTATTCTAGACACTAACTTATGGAGGTAGCTTCCAATATTTTATTTAGAATTTGTATTATTTTATTTTTCATTTTTAACTAATTGACGTGGGTGGACTTTACATGGTATGTAGTATAAGAGACATGCCCACTTTCATTTTCTTCCAGATAGGCCACCAAAAACACTATCATGATTTATTGAATAATGCATCCATTTCTCTTTGAGTTGAACTGCTGTTTTTTCTCATATATTGATTATCATGTACTTAGGGATCGATCTATTTCTGAAGACTTTCTTCTATACCACTGATTGATTAGTACATTTTCATTCAAAAATAAGTTTTAACATTGATTATGTCGTATGTATTCACTCTTTTGTCCATTTCTAGTTATTTATTCTTGCAATTAATTTACAAATAATCCTACTTAATTGGAAGGCAATTTATTTGGAATTTAATTTTTACATATTAACTTTGGAATAATTGATATTTCATGATATAGTAACCTCACATGCAAAATATGGAATATGATTTAGTTGCTATATTAGATGGATACTTTCTTCAGTTCCATTTCTAGATGCTTATTGCTTAGTGCTAGAGAATTATATTTTTATCTTGTATTCTGTCCCTTATCAATTTCTTTACCTAATTCTAATATATTTTTAATAAATTCTCTTGGGTTTTCAAAATATATGATGACTTCACTGGCTGAAAGAGTTCTCTAAATTATTTTACACTATTTATCCTCATTATTCATTTATTAACTTTCTGAGTTTGTTAGAAATTACAAGATAATGTTTAATAAATCATGATGATAGTCCTGTATAGCTCCTCTCGGAGTTGAACGTTCTTTGTGCTACCTCAGTTTAGATTTAGGTATTCAATTTTTTTGTATTGAGTTCTGCAAAGCAGCCTTCTATTACGTGTTACAATTACAATGAGATATCATTTCACACCTATTAGACTGCCTGCTATTTAAAAAGTCATGAAACTGTAAATGTTGGAGAGGAAGTAGAGAGATAGGAACGCTTATTCACAGTTGGTGGGAATGTAGAATGGTACATCCACTGTGGAGGACTGTTTGGCAGTTCCTAAGGAAGTTGTATATAGACTTACTATGGAACCCGGCAATACCATTGCTAGGTATATACCCAGAAGAACTGAGAGCAGTGACATGAACAGACATCTGCACACCAATGTCCATAGCAGCATTATTCACGACAGCCAATGTTGGAAACAACCCAGGTGTCCATCAACGGATGAATGGATAAATCATTTATGGAGTATGCACACGATGGAATATTATGCAGAAGTAAGAAGAAATGAAGTTGTGAAACATGTATGAACCTGGAGAACTTTATGTTGAGTGAAGCAAGCTGGACATAAAAGAACAAACAATATATGATTGTGCTACTATGAACTAAATATATTATGTGAAATATAAATATATTATGTGATATATGAATATGGGTAGAATTGCATATATAATAACATTTTTCTTTGAAACTGAATAAATATAGGTTACTACTACAAAATGTTAATATCAGACCGAAAAAACATTATACTAAGTTAAGGAGACCAGACAAAGAGTACTACACATTGTATGATTACATTTATATAAAATGTAAATATAAATCAGTTTATAAATTTAGGTATTAATACTATACTCATTTCATTAAAAAATTAACAGGCTGTTCTTTATTTTCAATGGTCTTGATCAGTTTGTAGAGCATTTAGATTACCCAGTATTTGAAAGCTTGTTAAAATTTCCCTGTGAAACTGTCTGAGCCTGGTCTTTTCAATGGGAGTATGCCTTTGATTGTTTCCATGTTTCTTCTAGGAAATTGGATTATTTAAGCTTTAAACCTCTAATGGGGCTGATATTGGCAATTTGTATTATTATAAAAAAATATATAGAAAAAATGTCTGTGGTTTTCAATTTTTTTGTGTTGAGTTCTGCAAAGCAGCCTTCTATTACATGTCAATTTTTTTGTATTTCAATTGTTATTTCCCCTTTCATTTCTTATTTGTGCTTTTTAGGTGCTTTCTTCCTTTGTTTCCTTGGTTTAAATTAATATTTGCCTATTTTGGTAATTATCTCAAGAAATCAATATATTGTTTTGCTATTTAGGTTTACTCTTTTTCTATTCTCTTCCTAATTAGTTTCTGTTCTCATTTTTATTTTTTCCATCATTGTGATTTTTGTGGAAATTTTTTGGGTTTATGCACAGGGAATATCATTCACATATTTTAATTCTTCCATTTTATTGACAAAATTGTTCAAGGTTATATATTTTCACTCTCAGATACTGCTTTAAATGTATCTATACTTTTTTTTCATCTTTATAAATTGATCAATTTTGAGTTAATTTTTGTATAAGGTGTGAGATAGGGGTCCTCTTTCTTTCTTTGGGATATGGATATCAAGTTCCCCAGCACCATTTGTTGAATAGACTGCTCTGACTCAGCTGGGAGGGCATGACAGCTTTGTCAAAAATCACTTGACCATAGATATGAGGGTCGATTTCTGAGTTCTCGATTGGGTTCCATTGGTCAATCTGTCTGTCTTTATGCCAGTACCATGCTGTCTTTAACATCGTAGCTATGTAATATGCTTTAAAGTCAGGAAGTGAGAGTCCTCCAACTTCTTTCTTGTTTTATAAGACATTTTTGGCTATTCAAGACCACTTACCTTTCTAAATAAATTTGATAATTGGCTTTTCTATCTCTGCAGAAAAGGCTGTCGGGATTTTTATTTGGATTCTGTTGAATCTGTAAATCAGTTTGAGTAGAATTGACACTTAGTGATATTTACTCTACCAATCCATGAACACAGAATATCCTTCCATTTACTTAAGCCTTCTTTGGTTTCTTTTAGCAATGTTTTGTAGTTTTCTGAATACAGGTCCTTTTATGTCTTTGGTGAACTTTATTCTTAATTATTTGACAGTTTTAGTTGTTATTATAAAAGGAATTGTTTTATTCCTCCTCAGATAGCACATCAATAAAGTATAGAAACACTACTGATATTTGCATATTAATCTTGTATCTTGCCACTTTGCTGAACTAGTCTGTTAATTCTAGTAGCTTTGCTGTAGATTTTCCAGGATTTTCTATATATAGGATGACATCATCGGCGAATAGTGAAAGTTTTACTTCTTCCTTTCCTATTTTGGTGCCTTTTATTTATCTAATCTAATTGCTCCAGCTAGAACTTCTAGCACAAAATTGAATAACGATGGTGACAGTGGTCATACTTGCCTTGTTCCTGATCTCAGTGGGAAAGCGCTCAGTCTTCCACCATTGAGTACAATATTAACTGTAGGTTTTTCATATATACACTTTACCATATTGAAAAAGTTTCCTTCTATACCTATCTTTTGGAGTGTTTTGCCAAATGCCTTTTCTGCATCAAAAGAGAGAATCATATGATTTTTCTTCTTCAATTTATCATTGTAATTTACTACATTAATTGATTTTCTTGTGTTGAACCATGCTTGCATACCTGGGATAAAACCCAGTTGATCGTGGTATATAATCCTTTTCATGTGGTTTTGGATATGGTTTGCAAGTTTTTTGTTGAGGATTTTGCGTCTGCATTCATTAGAGACATTGGTCTGTAATTTTCTTTCTTCATAGTATCTTTATCTAGTTTGGATATTAGGGTGATGTTGGCTTCACAGAATGGGTTTGGTAGCATTCTTTCCTGTTCAATTTTTTGGAAGAGCTTGAGTAAATTTGGTATTAGGTTGTCTTTGAATAATTGGTAGAATTAAACTGTGAAGCCATCCAGTCCAACACTTTTCATCTTTGGGAGGTTTTTGATGACTCTTTCAATCTCTTCACTTGTAATTGGTTTGTTGAGGTCTTCTAAGGTCAGTGTAGGTCATTCATGTGTTTCTATGAATTTGTCTATCTCATCTACATCTTCTAGTTTTTGGGCATATAGTTGCATCTTCTCTCTTTTTTTCTTTGTCAGCCTACCTAATGATGAGTCCATTTTGTTAATCTTCTCAAAGAACCAACTTTTGGTTTTGTTGATTCTATTGTGGGTTTTTTTGCTGTTGTTGTTGTTTTGTTGTTGTCCTCAAATTCATTTACTTCTGTTCTGATCTTTACTATTTCTTTTCTTTGGCTTGGTTTGGGTTTAGTTTGCTGTTCTTTTTCTAGTTCCTCTAGGTGTGCAGTTAGATCTTCAATTTTAGCTCTTTCTTCTTTTTTATTGTAAACATTGAGGGCTATAAATTTCCCTCTCAACACTGCCTTTGCTGTGTCCTATAGGTTTTGCTATGTTGTGTTCTCACTTTCATTCATCTCAAGATACTTGCTGAATTCTCTTGCAATTTTTCTTTGACCCACTGATTATTTAAGACTGTGTTGTTTAATCTCTATATATTTATGAATTTGTCTTTTTTAATCCATTATTGATTTCCAGCTTCATTCTGTTATGATCAGAGAAAGTGTTCCATATAATTTCAGTCTTTTTAAAAAATTTATTGAGACTTGTCTTGTGACCCAACCTATAGTCTATCTTTTAGAAGGATCCATGATCATTCAAAAAGAATGTATAGCCTGCTGTTTTGGGGTGCAATGCTCTATAGATGTCTGTTAGGTCGAGTTCATTTATCATATTACTCAAGCTCTCTGTTGAATATCCTCTGTCCAGATATTCTATCCAATACTGAGAGTGGTGTATTGAAGTCTCCAACTATTTCTCCCTTCAGCTTTGCCAGTGTGTGCGTCATGTATCCTGGGGCACTCTGGTTAGGTGCATAAATATTTAGTATAGATATTTTTTCTTGCTGAATTGCCCCTTTTATTAATATATACTGATCTTCATTTCTTATAATAGTTTTGCATTTAAAATCCATTTTTTTCTTATATTAGTATTGCTACTCCAGCTCTCTTTTGGTTACAGTTTGTGTGGAATGTTTTTTTCCAGCCTTTAACTTTTAATTAGGTTGTGTCCTTATGTCTGAGCTGAGATTCTGCAGACAACATATAGATGGCTCATATTTTTTTAATCTATTCTATCAGTCTATGTCTTTTGATTGGGTAATTCAAGCCATTAACATTTAATGTTAATACTGTAAAGGCATTGCTTACTTCATGCATTTTTGACTGTTGTCTTTCTGTTGTCATGTCGTACTATATTCTATCTTTTTACCCTTTAATTTTCCCTCTCTAATAATCTTTTTCTAAACTCTTCTCCAAGTCTCTCTCCCTTGTTTTTCCCTATCAGCCAGCAGCACTCCCTTTATTATCTCTTGTAAATCTGGTCTTTTGGTAACATATTCCATCAGTTTTTGTTTATCTGTGAAGACTTTGAAAATCCCTTCATTTTTGAAGGACAGCTTTGCTGAGTACAGAATTCTTGGCTGGCAGTTTTTCTCTTTCAGTACTTAAATACATCATACCATTTTCTTCTCTCCTCCAAGGTTTGGTTTCTGATGAGAGGTTAGCACTTAATCTTTTGAGGTTCTCTTGTATGTGATGCTTTGCTTTTCTCTCGCTGCCTTCAGAATCTTCTCTTTATCTCTGATATTGATCATTCTGAATAGTATCTGTCTCAGCGTAGGTCTATTTGGATTTATTCTGATTGGGGTGCATTGCCCTTCTTGGATATTGATGTTTATGTCTTTCATAAGGGTTGGGAAGTTTTCAGTCATTATTTCCTCAAATATTCTTTCTGCCCCTTTTCAGTTTTCTTCTCCTTCTGGGACTCTGATAATGCTTATGTTTTTGCATTTTGCATTGTCATTCAATTCCCTGAGACCCTGTTCTATTTTTTCCCATTCTCTTCTCTTTCTCTTCTCCTGTCTTTTCAATTCAGAAGTTTCAAAATCACTAATTCTGTCTTTGAGCAATTGAAATCCCTTCTTATGTGCCTCTAATGTATTTTTAATCTCATTCATCATGCCTTTCATTCCCACAAGCTCTGTTACTTTTCTTTGCAGAATTTCATATTGTTCTTTATGCTCACCCCGTGTCTTCCTAATATCCTTTATCTCTTTAGTCATATTTACTTTGAATTCTCTAAATTGGTTTAGGAGAGTTGTGTGACTACCATTGATTACTTGTCTTAAATCCTTTATCTCTCAGGATATTTGGTTTGTTCCTTTGGCTGGGCCATCTCTTCGTGTTTCCTAGTATGGCTTGCAATTTTTTCCTGATGTCTAGGCATCTGATATGTTGGTGAATTTACTCTGATAGCCACGTTCTTTCTCTTGCCTATTTCGTTACCTTTTCCATGCTCTTCTTTGATAATTCGTTCAACTTATCCTAAGACTTTAAAATTAACCAGCTTAAATTATCATGCCCTGGACTCATAAATGGGGCACGAATTTTCTCCCAGAGGTTAGACAACAGACCCAATTGTAGTTTTTGCCCATGTCATAAGTGAATTAGAACATATTTTAAAGATATTACCCAGACTGTAGTAAAATATTTATGAGAAGAGAGAAAAATGAAAAAGAAATTGACGTGTGGTGGAATGAGATGTTCCAACTAACATCTAGTTGGAATCCCATAAGCAGAAAACAAAGTAAATCTGGATGTCTTAGCTTGTCAGAACTGCTACAAATACCGCACAATGGCTTGGACTAAGCAATGGGAATTTATTAGCTCATAATTTTGAGATTAAAAGTCCAAAAATCAAGATATTGGCAGGCTTGCTTTTCCTGGAGTCTATAGCATTCTGGTGCTCACTGCTGGCTATCCTTTGGGCTCCTGCACTTGCATTTCTGCTTCTTGTTATATGGCAGTGTCTTCTTTAGTCCGTTCCTCAGGTTTCCCACTGATTTCTAGCTTCTGGCTCCTCACGTATCTCTGACTTCTGAATTCCAGTTTCTTCTTTTTATAATACTTCCAGTAATATGGAATAAGACTCACTCAGAGGTTCTATTTCCAATGGGTTCATACCCACAGAGATGTGGATAAAGATTAAGAACAGGTATATTTTGGAGAGCATAATTCAATCTACCATATTGGACAAGTTGATAATTGAAATGAAGATGTCAGCCCATTTTCTAAAATTGTTGAAAGACTCAATTTTATTGGCACAGAAAGCCCAAGGATCCAAAGAATATCATAATAAAAATGCAATACAGCAAAGATAAGACAAAATCTTCTGAACACCAAAGTGAAAACACACATTACATAAAAGCATAACAAAAATGCTACTTAATGATTACTGAAGGTTAGGAAACAGTGCTACTATTAAAGGATATGTGTCATGCACAATTTACAACCGATAGTTCCGACAAACATAGACTTCCACTAATTTATAGAAAGTAATGCCCTATTATTAATTATTTTTGGTAGTGTGGTTTTATATTTTGTTTTAAAATATATATTTTTGTTGTATGTAAATTTTCACCAGTTAAATAATGGTGATACAGATGAGATAATTCAACAAGTATTAATTGAGTGTTGAAGATGTAATTGACTAGTTGAGGATAAAGTTCGTGTCCAATGTTATCCTGTCTACTCCTAATACATTCTCCTACATTTGAAAACGTATTTGTGCATTTTTAAAATATGTCTAGATTACCTAGATAGTCACTTAGTATGAATGTTTAGAAATAGGTATATTTCTGGTTGTCACAATGATGAGTGGCGTGTGTGTGTGTGTTTGTGTGTGTATTTAGTGGATCTATGCTAAGCATGCTCAATAGCTTGCAATGTGCAGCACAGAGCTGCACAAATGAGAAACTACTCTCAATGGACCAATAACATTCCCACTACAGAGTGCAGCTCTTTGATACATCAGCAAACTTCAATACCAACCAACAAAACTCATTCATATATTGATTCACAAATATTTTGTTTATCTAATTTTATATAGCAGGCATTTCATTAGGTAATAAGGATATGAGTAGGAAAAATATTCATTTTTTAAGAGCCTAAACATTTAAAGCAGTAAACAGAAAAGAAAACAGATTAGTTTTCTGTTCATTTTCCAGGCACACTTCTCCTCTCTCTAAAACCTTTCAGGTTTTTGTGTGGATTAATGCATGCTAAGGTGATTATTTATACATGAAAAATGGACACTCAAGGATATATACTCTTTATTGCTTATAACCACCTACTTTAAATTCCAGACTCTCAACACGTAAAATGACACAATTTACCAGTCCCACTGATAATCAAAAGATGGATACGTTTATAGAACTTTTATCCTTTTAGTTTGGTCAGGTAGAACCTGGATTTTCCTTACAGGTTGGGAGATTAAGAATCCATCAAACATAGTTCTCTGTTTGATAGACCACCATGATCTAAAGGCAAGACTCCATCAAATTGACTGTTTTCTCTTACCTGGGCCAGAGAGTAAATTTTGTGACACTATAGGGCATTAACTCCTGCTTTCTCGTTTAAGGACAGATGCCACACGCTACAGGAAGAACAAATAACTTTTACATGCAATAAATAAATTTTTCAACATCCCGTTTGTGCTCTACAGAATTCTAAGATCACCCTAAGATTCCTGTCCCTTGGTGTATACACCCTCTTAGGCCTGTTCCCTTCCGTATGGGAAAAACTTGTGAAAATGACAAAATTTCACTCCCATGGTTAAGCTAGTTTATAAGTCAAAGACGAAAGGATGTTGAAAATGTGTTTAAGACCCCTAAGCAGTTGATGTTGAAGTAATCAAAAAGGACTGCAGTTTGAGTGGACATGACCTAATCAGGCATGCCTTTCAAAAGAGGGTCCAAGACGTCCCCGAAGGAAGAAATTCTAACCCAGTTAGACCCCCTCTAGGCCTTGAAGAAACAAAAAGCCGTGTTTTGAACTGCCCCTAGAGATGGCCATCTGGAGCTCAAAATGGCGGCAGCACCGGAAGGGAGAGTGGTCAGCTTGAATCTGGAAGACGACCCAAGCCTCCGAGACCCAGGCCTGGCCAGCTCCTGGACTTCAGCCTGGTGAGACTGTGAGCAGAGAGCCAGATGACAGCGTCCCAGACTCCAGATTCGTGGAGACCGAGATACTAAGAATGGGTTATTCCCAGCCTCTACATGTGTGCTAATCTGCTACATAGCAATAGAAAAATAATGCACTGTTCAATGCAGTAAACATGTAAATTCTTCCCGGTAGAAGATCAAACTTTCTGACAAGCAATTAAAATCATTAAACATGCAAATTATTCCCACTAGAAGACATCATTTCAATATATACAAGTTCCTATAATCACCCTCATTCCTTCTGAATGTCAAATTCCTGCCAGGGCACAATTTAAATTTTCCATTGCAAATAATTTGTTCATTATCAAAGACCACTAAAATGGCTTCTCTGAAATAATCACCCAAGATATGTTAAACAGCAATTTGACAGGGGGCACACTGTCCTTTAAAGGAAGTCTCCAGAATCACCCCAGAATGTTAAAACCTACTCTGTTTTATTAATTGATATATTGGCTTCTGCTTCATTTTTAAAAAGCACATGGAGTTAACATGCTGATGAATTGTTAAATAGAGGCATACATTGTCTGTTACGAGAATATGGAGGAAAAGAGATAGATTATGAGTCAACTGCTGTGTAATACAGAGGAGAAACACAGTAACGTAAAATCCATGAGATCAGGGACACTGTTCTGATTGTAGTTTTATTCCTAGCACTTAGAAAAAGGTTAGAACAGAGTAGAAGCTTAATTAATATTCAACAAATGTTGAAATAAACCCATTTTATGAATACCTTGCAGCTTATTTCCTGGAGAATATAATAGCTTGAGCTGAACCCTGTAAAAATAAAATACCTGTAGTTCATCAAGTGTTTAAGAAAGGAAAGAAGGATGTCAACACTTGGTGAAGGGATATTCCAGGTAACTGAAGGAGGGTTTGCAAAGATATTGGGAACTGAGAAAATGGATCACATTTAAAAAATAATTGATACATGTAAACCTCATAGAATGATGCCATGGAAAATAAAGTTATCAAGCATTAAAGGAAATCTTTGTGATAGTGATATTTGCCATTCTTGGACACGTCCATAAAAAAAGGAAATGGAGAAAAATAAATAAAATGTGACTATTATGCATAGAGAAGGGTTGTTATATAATTAATATTATAATATTACAGTATGATATTGATTCAGTGAATTATTTCTGTCAAAGGTAATTATTTTATCTGAATTTGTTTTAGGATTTATTTCATAAGGCCAGAAGTCTACATAAGTCAAACCACCAGACAGAGTTTCTAGCATGCATCAGTTAACCTCCATTCTCTCTCCACCTTTCAATGTAGAAAGCAGTAAATTGCACACAACCCCTCTGCTTATGGAGCTGATATCTTCTAAACTTTTCTAAATATTGGTCCCTTCAACATTCTTGTAAAAGGGTTATAGCTTATAAAAGCTCTGAAATAACTGATCTAGAGACAGAGTTCTGATGAGCATGCTCTAAATTGTTACTAATAAATATGCTGTAATACATTATGTGGAATTAAGCACTTCAATTTAATACCTTACTGTAAAGAATAGTTGATAAATACAGAATGTAGTTATAGCAAGCCCATTGGCAAATTGGAGAATTAAAAAAAATAAACTGCATAGGAAGTACGCAGTATATTTTGTTAATATATCTATTATTTTTACATATTTTAAAGTTCATTTGGTATATTTCAATCTTTCTCACACATTCTTTTAATAAATCATGTATTAAGAAAACCCTGTCATTATCACTGTACTATTACAGATGCAAGTGTAAACACAACTTGCTTTCTGGCAAAACATTGTTATAAAATGTTACAAGGCAATAAAATGATTACAAATAGTTTAAAGTTGTAAAAAGTTCTATGAAAGTTGAAGGGGATGAGCTAGAGAATAAAATGAGAGGGAACCGAAGAAAGATCCAATCAAGGTTGTAGCATTTAAGATGAAACCCTCAGGACAAGGAGGAGCTGGACATTAAATGAGTACA
Source organism: Tolypeutes matacus (assembly GCA_026826555.1). NCBI lineage: Eukaryota > Metazoa > Chordata > Mammalia > Cingulata > Chlamyphoridae > Tolypeutes > Tolypeutes matacus. The sequence continues at coordinate 1,867,716 of JAKSZT010054342.1, read as the reverse complement.
GGAATATCATTTTTCATAAGAAAACATCTTGTGCAAACACCCTGATATGAAAAGATCTCAGTGCATTAGAAGAGCAAAAGTTGAGTGTATCTGGAGGAAAAGATAAGTTAACAATAATATTGTAGGTATATGTTTAATGCCATAAGAAAATACAAACTTGCTGAACCTGATCCAAATATTTCTAAACCAGGGTGGTATATCAAAATCACCTTTGGGACATAAATATACATTCCTAAACAGCATCATCTTCATCACCACCAGCATCATCAACAACAGAAAATGCACATCATTCTTTACCACATAAATTCTGATACAAACCTCTGGGTTTAGAGGTTGCTGTAGGGAGGGACACTGTAGAATTTTCATTCTTATACATGGAAGATTCTGATAAAAATTGAAGGAGACATCTATGTGAGTTCAATAGTAAATGTTTACAAAGTGTGACAGTTTTAAGCTTCTGAGAGTCTAAAAAAGACCATGTTCTTGGAGCTAATCCATTCCTGCGGGTGTGAGCCCCTTTGATTGGATTGAATTCAGCTGTTTGGGGTAGTTCAGTGAGGCTTGACCCAGGGTGGGTCTCAGCCCTCTTGCTGGAGTCTTATAAATGGGAGAAACGTTCAGAGCCACACAGAGCGGAAGAGAGCATCCGTTTTACTCTACCATGTGAGAGAGGACTCCAGGATCGCCTACAGCTGCAGAAAGACAGAGAAACCCTGAGAGGCTGAGAGAGACGCCAGAGGCTGGAGTCAGTGGAACGTCTCAAAGCTGAAGAGACATCGCCCAAGGAAAGCCAAACACGTGCCTGGTCCCCCCTAGCTGAGCTCCTGGAGGAAGAAAGCTGGAGGTAAAGAGGCCACCATCTTGCCTTGCCACATGGCGGGAGCCCAGGATCTGCCAGCAGCTGAACTATTGGTGAGACAGCATCTCTGGTGATGCCTTGATTTGGGCATTTTCACAGCTCCAGAACTTTAAGATTTTACCCTAATAAATTCCTATTGTGGAATCCAACACATTTTTGGTGCTTTTCATTGGCAGCCTTTGGTAAACTAAAGCACAAGGATAGAAAACTGCAGGTGATTGTAAGAGGCAAAAATACAAACAAGTCAATTATTATCTTCTACTATCACTGTGGTGGAACAGCCCACCTAGGTCACATATTTATATAGCTGTGGTCCCTGTAATTTAAAAGAAACATGGAAATTTTGAAAATGTTCAATGAAAAGAAACAAACAACTTGAAATTACAGTTTAAGAGTCTAATATCTGTCCTAACAGAGTTCATATTTTTGAGAGTAGAATTATTTCATTTAATAGTCCAGGTACTAGGGGTTTGTTCCTAATGATGCAGAGAATTTTGGTGCTGGGGCAGCAGGTATGAGGTATTTTTTTGTTTCCATTTTAAATTATAACAATTATCATTATATTATGCTCAGCTTTCCCAAAAGCTAAGTGAAACCTCAAGTTTGCAACTTATTAAAGGTGTGCTGCAATTCCTAAATTCTCATTAAGCCTTGATTGTTTTTCTTCTCTCTTTGTCTTATAGCAGGCTCTCCAAAAATTGTCATCAATGTATACTGCTTAATATATTAACCTGGAGTGAATGCAACATTCCAGAAATGTCTTAGACACTATTTAAGAGCCATTAAGCAAGCTCTAGCAGATTTCCTTTTACTAGGCTCAGGAAACTCACCTTAAAATTGCCAAATATCTTTTGGATAAATATTCTGGTTTTCCTATGTTTAGCGCTGTCATTTTGCTTTGCAGGGGTCTGGGAATAATTAGCCAGGACTTTAAGTGGTAATCACCCTTACCTGTGCTGAAAGATACACTACACATACATGGGATGTCCCAGGTTCAGTTCCCAGTGCCTCCTAAAGAAGACAAGCAAGACAGTGAGCTGACATGACAGGCTGGCATGGCGAGCTGACACAATGAGATGATGCAACAAGGAGACACAAAGAGAGACACAAAAAACAGGAAGCAGATGTGGCTCAAGTAATTGGGCACCTTCCTCCCACATGGGAGGTCTTGTGTTCGATTCCCAGTGCCTCCTACAAAGAAGACAATCAGACACAGAGAGCACACAATGAGCAGACAGTGAGCACAAACAACGAGGGGTCAGGGGGAGAAATAAATAAATAAATAAGTCTTAAAAAAAAATCCGACACTAGATTAGAGTGTGCACTAATCCAATATGATTGGTATTCTTGTAAGAAGAGGGACATGTGGGCACAGAAATATATAGACATAGGGGAGAATGCCACACGATGACAGAAGCAGAGATTAAAATGCTACAGCCCATGCCAAACAATGCCGTGGATTGCTGGCACACCAAACAGAAGCTGGAAGAAGCACGGAAGAATTCTCGCCTAGAGCGTCTGTGGGAGGATGGCCCTGCAGACACCTTGACTTTGGACTCCTAGCCTCCAGAATTGTGGGACAATATATTCCATTGTTTTAAGCCATTCAGTCTGTGGTACTTGGTTAGAATAGGAGGATCCCCCTAGGAAGCTAAGACGGTGCTCCAGTAAGGGAGGGTGCGTGCTTGCTGTTCACCTTTGCAAAGAGAGGTGGGCTGCAGCCCGCTGAATCCTGGAGCACATTAATTTCTCTGTGAGCCCTAGTGGTTTGATTGTTGAGACCATTTTAGGGATTCCTTATTTTCACTGAAAATAAACTCCAATTATCTAAGATAGCCCAATTACGTTTTTGTTCCCTGACACTTGAAAGAAGCCTGACTCAGCAGTCAGGCTGGTGATAAACAAGCATGAGCAGCCGTCTATCAAGTAAACCCAAACTAAGCAGGGACCACTTCCTGCAGGCATCGGGAAAACACTGTGCTCAATTAAATAGGGGCTTTATGTGCTGTGGATTGATGTGCTCACATAAGTGGCTTTGTCTTTTTTTCTTTTTTAAAATACACATAGAGGTAGTGAAAGACTGAAAAGAAAAGGGGAGGATGCAGTCGGAGTTATAAATAAAGGTATCTATGGGAAGCAGATATAGTTCAGTGGTTGAGTGCCTGCTTCCCATATATGAGGTCCTGGGTTCAAACCCTGGTACCCCCCAGAAAGAAAGGAACCTTAGAAAAAGAATCCATAGGAAAGATATTTTGAGATTAAGTAGCATCAAAATAGATCCTTCAATTTTAGATGTATATAAGGTGACTTACGGTGATACAATCAACCATGATGGGGAAGAACAGGAGTACACATGTGGGCTTAGAGATGGGTCATGATGAAAGAGGGATGTATTCAATTTTGGACAAGCTGAGTTTAGGCTGCCTAGGGGGATATACTGGTGCAGATGTCTTCCAGAAGTTGGATATTTGATGTTGGAGCACAGTAAAAAGGTTCTTTCCAGAGAGTTATTGGTGGCATACTATATGCCTTTTAAATGCTTTGGACTTCTTTCACTGAGGAGCTACAATTTTATTAGTGACAATATAGGCTCCTGCATTTTTCCTGGGTCTTAGACAAGCACACAAAATCCCGTGTGCTGCCAGAAGATATTCTGGAAAAGGAAAAACTACACAGCATTTCTAAGAAACACAAGAAATGTTGACCAATACTTTTCATACAGTACTATCTAAAGTGGATATTTCCTAAAACTTAGTTGTCTTCTAAATCTTAGAAAATATCATAATACTAATAAAAGAACTAGCAGCAAATGTTAAATATTCAGTTTTGTTATATAAAAAGCTTTTAGTTTAACAAATGCTGCCCATATATGAAAACAATGACCTTGTTTTCTGTATTTCTGCTGAGTTTTCATTGACGGTTACAATGTTTGCTCTAAAATGGGCCACTTTTTAAAAATGGCTGATTTTAGTTATAGCTGTAGGTATTGGAAACATTTTCTCTAATTAAAACATTGCTCTGGTTTTTAAATGAGAGAAGTCAAAGGGTTAAGAAATTAGATCATCCTTGTCAAATTCATTGAGTATAATTCAAATAATTTCCTAGGGTAGTTATTCATATATCAATGTCTTTCCTCCTTTACATCTTTGGTTTTATAGAAGTAGAGTTTTTGTTAAAAGACACAGTTTCTATCATGAAAAACTGTCATTCATCCCAATAAATGGCTTTTGTCAGTTTAGCCCCTTTTCCACGAGGCTGTTGTAAACTAAGTGGACTGCAGGATACCACAGCTCTGAAACATATGCTGTCACACGGGGCAGACAGACAAGCCACAGGGCCCCAAAGAGTTTCTTCATGAATTTGAAGGGCTGAAGGGGTCTAAGGACCAGGTAAAATTTCATCAACACAAATCATCTCCTTTTTTAGAACTGATTTTAGAATGCAATATTTTTAGGCAAAATGTTACTGAAACCTAACACATGTAATGAGCTTAAAGCTACCTTTTATTCACATAGAAACAAACCTAGTGATTAATGAGTAAGTTTTGCTGAGTAGCAAAAGTTAAATTTATTTGTATGTGTGTGATCAAGCCATTTCAATTTTCACATCCCATCACTTGAAAATTATTTTATTTAAATAATTAATGTCCTTGTTGTTCACCAGAAATGTCCATCTACTATTATACCAAATCCAATAAAAATAAAAGAAGAATAAGAATGTAATAAGACAAACTTGTACAACACTAAATACTAATATACTGTTAATATTTCAAATAAATTACATTAAACCCCATATTCTTGGGAAGAACTGTTATATAAAAATATATAATGTATATAATTAAAATATGACAAAAAAAGTCTCTTAGCAAGAGACAGGTAATCTCATACATTGCTGCTAGGAATTCAAATTGGTATACCCTTTCTGGAGGGTATAACAAACAAAACTTCAAGTTAGTTTCCCTTGAAAATACATTTACAATAATGCAAAAATAAGCATGTGCATGCTTCTTCATTGCAGTTATGTGTGCAATGATAAAACACTGAAATAACTTAAATGTCCATATAGGGCAATGATTTAATAACTTATGGTATATCCACACACTATAATATTATGCAGCTATAAACAAGAATGAGGACAATTTCTATGAACAAATATGGAGTAATTTCTAAGATATACTGTTAAACCACAAGATTATCTATGGTAAGTTTATGCTTCATTTAAAAAGAAGAAAAATGCAAGAAAATATGCATATCTGTTCATTACTACATAAGGATTACAAGGGGAATAAATCAGTAACAAAAAGCCTGCTGGCTTGCATGGAGTGAGTGGGAAAACAGTGGAGGAAAGGGTGAAATGGAATCATGGTAGCAGGGAGGAGGAGGTGGGAAAACCCAGTATGGACTACAAACACTGACTCCGAAGCTTAGCTGTATTATAATCAAAACTTTATCATACTGAAAGTGTTGCAGAAGTAGAAAATTAGTGTAAGTAACTTTGTAGAATAGTGACTTGACTGGAAAGTTAAATGCAAAAATAATTGGAGATAAATGCTGCAATCAAATTACTAAATGTGTTTTTCACAGGTGTGTGGGATAACAATGCTAAACCTACATTCAGTAAATACAAAAATTGAACAAATAGATAATATATTGTTGATAATGGGATGCTTTCACTGTTCGGTAAAAATTATAAATAAGAAAAGCTGATAGGCTAAAATAAACTCTGTGGTATTGGTTTGGAATCAGAGGTATCAACATGATGTCTGTGTGGGCATTATTACTATACAAACAAACATTTCCTAGCTTGGCTGAAGGGGTCGAGAAGCAGTGACACCCCAGGAGCAAAGATCATGCCTAGCATCCAGATTTTGGTTTCTAAACACCATTCTTCAAATAACCATGACATGATCAGGGAAAATACAAGGTGATCATGGAACATCCTATGGTGCCAGAAAATACTCAGTATATGATGCACATAACGCAGAAGCTAGCATACAGATTTTCCCAATGGCCCAATGGCCAGTTCTGAGAAAAACTGAACAAAAAATAAATAACAAGAGTAATTGATTATAACTCCTACAATAAAATAAATATCCATGAATTCATACTGATATAAATAAATAATTGAATAAATAATAAATGAGAGGGAAGGAACAGCACTCCTTTATTATAGAACTCCAATTAATAAATATAAAGGAAAGAAGGTAATAGAAAATCACCACTAGGCCAACAACACTACAGTAATCATTGCAGACAAGATATAAATATGTTGGACTCAGTTGTGATTTCCCTACCCAGGGCTCTTCTGCCCCTTCTGTTGGAATCTATAATTAGTAATTGAGTTGATTGGTGTATCTCCAAGAGAATTAAATCTTTGGGCCCTCCATGTACTAATTGGGCCCTGAATCTCAACAGATTTGTAACACCTACTCTCCAGTTCATTGGACTCACTCAGGACAACTAACAAGGAGATGATAATGGACAATGACCATCTCAAGGAAATAAGAGAGTCTGAAATTGCAAGCAAGATAGTCCCATCCATCTGCTGCATGGGATCTAAGACCCTTCTCATTTAGAGGCTGAGTGGACATCACCATCACAGAATCTTCAGGACTGGGAATGAACGATGGACTAGAGTAGACTTACTGTTATTCTACTATAGCCTTATTGTGATTCTAGCAATGTAAGAACATTCATCATTGATATGGAGGCAGTGGTCACTGGAGGTTCTGAGGAGAGGGAGAGGGAAAAATAGGCGTAATTTGGGGGCATTTTTGGGACTTGGGTATTGTCCTGAATCACATTGCAATGATAGACACAGGCTATTATTTATCTTGTTATAGCTTACAAAAATGTGCAGGAGAGAGTGTAAACTACAATGGAATCTATAATCCACACTAAGTTGCAATGCTCCGAAATGTGTTCATCAGTTATAACAAATGCACCACACTAATGAAGGATGTTGTTAATGTGGGAAAATGTGGGAGGGGTAGGAATTGGGGCATATGGGAATCCCCTGTATATTTTATGTAACATTTATGTAATCTAAGTATCTTTTTAAAAAAAATAAGAAAATGTATTAAAAAAAAAAAAAAAAAGAATGAATGTTAAAATTAGTGGGTAAAATTTTTAGGAAAAACAGAATTTTTCTAGTCTCAAAGTATCACCTGCCAAGATATGTATTAACTACAAAGGAAATATAGTAACTATCTGGCAGACAGAGCTTACTCAGGTGATCAAGAATAATATCACCAGTAATAACATGTATCAACAGCATAAAACCCACTTTATGGTGCACTAAGAAGGACAGGGCATATTTCTGTGGTATTCTTGGTAATAGACATCATCTCACAAAAATCATGAGAACATATCAGACAAACACAAATGGAGGATCTTTCTACAAGGTAACTTATCAATACTCTCCAAAAGTATCAAGATGACAAGAGACAAGGAAAAATTGAGAAACGATTATAGATTGGAGACTATGAGAAATAACAAGTATATGCAATGTGGAATCTGGGTAGGATCCTGAAACAAAAAAAAAAAGGACATGAAGGAAAATCCAGGTAACATTTCAAGAAGGTCTTTACTTTAGTTAACAGTGTTTTACCAATGTTGATTTTCTGGTTTTGATAATTTTGGTATGGTAACATTTATGACATTGGGGAAAATTAGGTAAGGCTTAAGCAAAAAAATTAAATGCTACCTTTTAAAGTTGATTGTAAGTCTCAAATTAGTTCAAAATAATTAAGTTGAAATACAAAAATTAAAATGAGATACTTAGTGAATGTTTTCTCTTCATGGTTCCAGCATATTGTACATGCCAGCTTCATGTAATTGTGGAAGAAAAACATTTCTGAATAAATAAATGCTTTACATAAACTATAGCAATATTTAAATTTTCATAAATAAGATAATGTTAATTTTTTTATAGGCAGGGAAAGTCATTATGTTCTGCTTCTTTGTTTTTTCATGCCAAAATCATACATTAAGCCCCAATTAGTTTACAGGCACTCTGGTACATTTTGGGGGACATTATTGAACAAAAAATATGAGACAATTATTCTGCATGGACCCTATTTTTGGTGAAGAAAGAAGACATCAGTCAAGTTATCACACAAGTAAATATAGGAAATAAAATCTACTCTAAATGATAAAATCATGATTCTATAAAATTTTGTAACAAACATTTGACCCTGTCAGGTAATTCACAGCAGATTCTTCTGGAGGAAGTTCAACAATTTACTAAAGATAATTGATTTTTAAAAGTATAAAACAAATAAAAAATAAGATTTCTATGTGTACAGAATTTGAAGAGATTTTTTCCATTTGTTTTATTGTAGATATATTTTAAGATGCTTTTCTATTATTGCAGATGTTGACATAATCCTTTCTGGCTGGTCAGGAGCTAAATGTTAATTAAATGAATAATTTAATCACTAGCCCCTTTTTAAGCGCATATTGTATGCCAATTGCTTACTGTTGTCCTATTCTTTGCCCTCAATTTTTTTCGTTAAAGAGAGAATTGCATTGGATGTGAGGGCGGTCTGGCTGCGACATCTGTCACCTCATTGATCGCCAGGGCTGACTCGGCTGATATGGCCGGCTAGGCGGGTGTCCCCCTCCTCCCTCCCCGCTCCATGCGCGTCCCTCTCGAAGCTGCGCGCTGGGTCAGAGAGGACCACCTTCCCCGCTGAAGGACCGTGGTTCAGTCGAGGGTATACGAGTAGCTGCGCCCCCCTGCTAGAACCTCCTAACAAGCTCTCAGGAGAGAATTGCATTGACTCATTTTTGACTGGCAAGTCACCCATGAATTCCTGAGATAAGCTCCATTTGATTGTGAGATATTATTATTTTTATATATTTCCTTACTGGATTTGATAGTAAATTATTTAGTGTTTTTCAGATATTGTTATGAAATCAATCTAGGCATAATTTCCTTCCTTATAACGTCTTCTGAAAGTTTTGGCAATAATAATATGATGTTCTCATGAAAAATACTGGAAAGTATTTCTGCTGTTTCTATTCTTTAAAAGATTTTGTTTTATGATTGGAGGTATTTCTTCCTTAAGCACTAGGAAGAATTCATCTTATTGTTCTGGGGTTTTCTTTCTAGGCTAGTATTAATCATGAATTTTTATTTCATTAATGGATACAAAATTATTCAAATTTTCTAGTTTTCTTTCTGTTAGCTTTATTAATTTGCATTTTTGTGGAATTTGTCTATTTCATCCCAGTTGTCATATTTATTGGCATAAAGTTATTGGTAATATCCTTTTCTATCTCTGATGTATGGAAGGTCATCTGTAGTTATATCCCTTCGATTTTTCACTTGGTAAGTTTTCTTATTTTTAGATCCTTTTACTAAGGTTTTTAAATGCTATTGATTCTTTCAAGGAACCATTTTATGTCTTTTGATATTCTCTGTTGTACATTTGTTTTCTATTTTATTCATTTCTGCTCTTATCTTTACTACTCCTTCTACCTTGTTTGATTTTGTTTTGCATTTTTTCAGCATTTTAAGATGGAAATTCAGATCAGAGTCAGTGCTTTAAATACGTAGGGTGCAGTAAAATTAAGACAATAGTTTACTTAGATTTAGTCCACAGTCTTGGTGTTTGGGAGCCAGGTAGGAAGTGAATGATGGGAGAAAGGTGACCAGTCTAAACCTTTTGAGAATGTTTGCCCCAGCGGGGATTTGTGCTGCCTTCTTATTAACTTCTGGACCATACTACCATGATCAGGGGTCCTACTTTTGGCTTCTGCCTAGAAAGAAAAGAAAACGATTGTTCCAAAGCAATCTTCCTAAGGGGAAGACCCAGAAGCAGACATAAGAAGTCTTTCTAAAACCTGTCCTCTAACGGTCCCTTTTGGCTGTCTTGGCTCAGGCTGCAGGCTCCCTACTACTTTGCACACAAGTTCAGAACAGCTTTTGTCTCCCCTTAGGATTCTCATAAAGTTATTTAGTTTGTTATCTTTCTTTAACTCCTGAAATCCATGTGCCTTTTTCCATAATTCATTTTCTCCAACAGTGATTTTGGAAGCAAAAGCTAGTTCTCTATCGTTGCCAGGAATAAGAACCAAGGTAGAATTATTTTAAATGAAAGAAATTCAGTTTTAATATGTGCCAAGACTAATATCTGTTTTTCAATAGAACTCTAATTTAAACAGATTTTTTTTTCTTTGGAGCTTTGTGGTTTGGACAGCTTAATTGAATTTTTAAAAAGGAATTGGAATTCACAGGACAAGGTTTCAGAAATAATTGTGCTCTTGAACCAGGTAACTTGTAAGTAAAATATTTGAAGTATTGAATTGTGACATGAGAGACCCGCTGATAAAAGAATATAAAGCTCAATTTACTTATGAAGTTATTCTTTAAGAGGTAAATGAATATATATATATACTCAACTTCTGAAAGTAAATATTTTTGTTTAATGTGTCTAAGAGTAGGAAAAATTATAATTTGAAGCATTTCTAGTGTTCCAAAATATACTGAATAGAAAGAGTCTCTAGGGTAGTCAAATAAAGGGTTCTGTAAATATCTTTTATACTTCAGACATAATGTCAAAGGGTAAGAAGATTTGTTGAACTGAAGTTACCTAAATTACATAGGGTGAGGGACATGTACTCTTCCACACTCAAACCTTATGAAAGTTAAAAGTCTAAAGAAAAGAATATGTGTTTTTCTTGGTTGCTATGAAATCTTCATTTGACATCTTCTCTGAAGAGCACCCCCACGTTTCTTCCGTGAAATATGTTGCAAACTTTAAAAGTTGTAATATAAATTAGGACCTCATTAAAAAAAGAAAAGACAAGATTTCTCCCAGTTTTTAGGTAAAAAGAAGAGGCTGAGAGTAGAGAAAAGAGAGAAAATGAATACAGCTTAGATGCAAAACTGACTAGAATGTCAAGCCAGTGGCACAAAGTCTGGGGAACCTTACTCTACAGCAGACTGATAGGTGAGAACAAACTGCCTTGACCACCTCACCCAAGAAGCCTGGGGGCCCTTAGTGAAAGACATAGAAGATAGAAATGCTGTGGTCGGGAACCTGGATGTCTTTCCTTTTCCTGAATTAAGGTGCTAATTGGAATTGGACAGATAATATGAATTTTTACCATTACCATCCCAAAGTTGAAAACAATTAGTTCTTTAGGGCAGGAATAGACACCAAGTAATTATGAATAAATTTGCACAAGATCCTTTTAGCGGAAATTGGAGCTTAGATGTCTTGAACACCTTTCCCATAAAGAAGAAACTGAATATCTGGATGTGATGGTAAGCTCATTTGTCAACTTGGCCAGACAATGGTGTCTGATTGTTTGGTCAAACAAGCACTGGCTTAATTGTTACTGTGAGGACATTTCATGGACTTAAATCATTAGTAAGTTGATTGCATGTATGGCTGATGCATCTATAATCAACTGAAGAGATTGCCTTCAGCAGTGAGAGATGTCTCATCCAATCAGTTGAAGGCTTTAAAAGGAGACTTGATGGTTTCAGCAGTCAGAAGAGATATAATTTCCATCTCTACTTCATCCAGCCTGCTTTCTCTCAGAGAATTTATCAAAACCTTCATTAGAGTTCCCAGCTTGCATCCTGCCTTATGTAATTGGGATTCATGAGTCCCCACAGTCACATGAGACAACTTTATAAAATCTCTTAATATTTACAGATATCTCCTGTTGGTTCTGTTTACTTAGAGAACCCTGGATAATATAGCATGGTACCAGAATGATTCTTGAGAAACAGAATCTTAAAATGGGTTTTCTGAATTGGTTCTGGGGTTTCTGCAATTGTGTCTCTACTCTTATTAGATTCAAAGGCACTAATGACTCTATTTCCAATAATCAAGATGGCACTGACAGCCCATGGTATGTGCTGACAGCAGAGATATGCAATATATCACCACTAGATTCATACACTAACATGCTTATAAGAGGCAAGGCTCTGGGTGAGAGTGTTTTTGATACCTTAACAGAGTTTTGTGGAGTTAAAAGGTAAAATGATATTGTCTGGTTGTTTCTAAATACACTGATACAGTTATAAGAGAAAAGGATGAGCTGAAGTTTTCAAATTTGCAACTTATGTGCCACATGAATTATGTGAAAGTTTCTATTGATTCCCTGTAAAAGTATCTTGTTTCAGGCAGCTGCAGACTTGAGATCTCTGAAAACCAGACCCAAAGTCTCATTGTGTAAGTAGCAAAGTTACAATGGAAACTAAAATCTTAACCTTGCTTGGTGTCTGCTGTGAAAGTAAGGGCATTGTTTGGAAAAAAATGGGATCCTGAAAGCTGGAATGGAGACATATGGGTTGATAATTATTGCAGTGGGGGCATTGAAACCTTAAGTTCTGTTGAGTCTTTTCCAGTACACCTGTAATTTTCTGCCCTGAGGAAACAGCTACCCAAGCTCCAGGCAGCCTTAAGGAAACAACCACCTGACATCCAGCCTTCCTTGAAGAAATAATCTGCCCTAAGAAACAACGTCCTGACCTCCAGTCTGCACCAAGAAGTCTGCCATCCAACCTCCACCAGAAAAGATTAATCCTGTTTCACTAGATGATACTGCAATGGAATAGCCTAAGATAATTTGTTTGCAAGAAACTTCTAATCCTTCTCCTTACCCATTGCCACCACCGTCTTTTCTTCCATACCTATAACTAGAGTGTAATCCCAACAGGCTCCAAAAGGTAAGGTACAAAGTGTGACATTTGAGAAATTATGGTAATCTCTGAAATAACTGCATGATTTTTCCAATTTATACAGACAGAAACCAGGAGAATGTGTGTGGGAATGGATATTTTTGGTGTGGGATAATAGTGGAAGAAATATAAAGTTGGATCAGGCTGAATTTATTGATATGAGCCCATTAAGAGATTCTGGATTCAATGTTGTAACTTGAGGGGATGGAAAGAGCTCTAACTTGTTTGTTTGGGTGTCTGGCTGAAACATGCACTAAGTAGTGGAAGAAGTTAGTAATAAATATAAACTAAGACCATGTGACCAGTTACAGAAACAAGGACTGCAATGGTTTTGAATTTGTCCTCCTTGTTTTGTTATGAGTATGATTGAATATGTACATAAAGAAAATATCTTTGTTTTCTTCCCTATCATAATGCCTCATCATATGACATAAGTTTTTATTAGTTTCATAATATTTAAGCTATAAGATGGCAAATATTGCCCAAGGACTTGCACACTATTCTGGAGAGATCTAGTACATTTCTGGTTGTTCATAGAACAGTTGAGTATTGTTAGGCAAAAAAAATATGTCTGTTATTGTTTTTATTTAAAGAATAAGTATGGTTTAAGCTGATGTGTGTGGCTGCCATATTGGCAATGAATGGACAGTGATGGTTAGGCTCATATGTCAACTTGGCCAGGCAGTGGTGCCTGCTTGTTTGGTCCAACAAGTACTGGATTAAATGTTACTGTGAGGACATTTCATGGGCATAAGTCATTATAAGTTGATAGTATGTTTGTTCATCGCATCTAAAATCAACTGAGGAGATTGCCTTCAGCAATGAGAGATGTCTAATCCAATCAATTGAAGGCCTTAAAAGGACAAGTGATGGTTTCAACAGTCAGAAGAGATATATTCTCCACCTCTTCTTCATCCAGCCAGCTTCTCCCAGAAAATTCATGGAAAACCTTCATCAGAGTTCCCAGCTTGCACCATGCCCTATCGAATATGGACTTGGTCTTTCCTTACAGTCACGTAAGACAATTTTATAAAATCTCTTAATATTTGCAGATATCTTTTGTTAGTTCTGTTTCCCCAGAGAACCCTGAAAAATACATTGGGTTAAAAAAATTTATTTGTAGCATTAACAGCAGATTGGACACAAAATAAGAGAGCATCCATGAAACTGAATATTGTTGAATAGGAATTATCCAGACACAGAGATGGAGGAAAAAAATCACAGAAATTGAGCATAGTCTCAGTGAAATGACACATTGCATTCAGGGGAGGATCAACAAAAATGAGAGTTGAATAGAGGCTAGAAAAAAGACAATGGAATGGCAGCTGGCAGGACAGAAACAAATCAAGGCAAGCAAACAAATGTCCACCTAGAATTCTATATCCAGAGAAAATAGCTTTTGATGAGGAAGGAAGACACCCACTCCTGGTCCATGGTATGGATTGTCAGGCTCCAAATTTACCCTGCTTGTTAAATAAGTGAAAACATAGACCATATGTATGAAATAACATTTTCTAGGAACTACATAACCAATGAAGCAGAGAGAGGGGAAATAGCCTAGGTGAGCCCTCTGACTGCACCAACTTACTAATAAAAGGCAGTTTCTAAGACACAAATTGAGGCAAGGAGAAACCTAACAGAGCCTGGTGACTTTGCTAAGTTGAGAAGAAAGAGATAGGAGTTTGTGAGAGACAAGACGACTAGAATTTGTAGGCAACAGGGCTAGAGAAGAGACCACTGCACAGAAATTGCACTCTGAGGATTACAGAGGGGTGTCTGTGAGTTTGACTGAGTTTAACATGCATATGAGTGAGAGGACGTTACCTAAGATCCAGAATTGAATCACTGGTAAATAGTAATAGCAATGGAAAATTATTGTACTTTACACAAATATCAGCCTAAAATGATTTGAAATTAAAAAAATCAATATGAAAAATTCGCCCTCCACAACTGATCTTTTTTTATTTTTATTTATTTATTTTTAATTTTTATTTTTTATAAACAAATCTATTTTATTGGTACATATTAATAAAGCATACAGTTCATTCAATGTGTACAATAATAGTATTTGGTATAATCTCATAGTTGTGCATTCATCATTTCAATCATTATTAGAGTATTTTCATTATTTCAATAATAATAGTAAACAAAAACTGACAAACAGTAAACACAAAAATTCTTCACCTCTCCATCTCTCTGTTCCCACTTCTT